>CAUYSK010040329.1:0-10003 GCA_963575035.1 Avahi laniger | reverse complement strand
CCACGGGATGAGCCCTGTGAGGAGAAACTCCTTTTTCTCGTGTTGTCCCCATCCCTACTGCCAGGCATAGGAACAGGCTAAATAAAAAGGCTGATTAAGAGATTCCGGGGGCCGGGCGCGGTGGCTCACGCCTGTAATCCTGGCACTCTGGGAGGCTGAGGCGGGTGGATTGTTTGAGCTCAGGAGTTTGAGACCAGCCTGAGTGAGACCCTGTCTCTACCAAAAATAGAAAGAAATTAGTTGGACAGCTAAAAAAATATATAGAAAAAATTAGCCGGGCATGGTGGCACATGCCTGTAGTCCCAGCTACTCAGGAGGCTGAGGCAGGAGGATTGCTTGAGTCCAGGAGTCTGAGGTTGCTGTGAGCTAGGCTGACGCCATGGCACTCACTCTAGCCAGGGCAACAGAGTGAGACTCTGTCTCAAAAAAAAAAAAAAAAAAGAGATTCCGGGGACTGTCATCATGTCAACAACAGCATGACTACAATAAGCACCATATAGGCAACAAGAGCCAACAGAAAAGGTTATTGAGCCGTTTACTTTGCGCTAGATGCAAAATCCCTACACCAACTGTCCGTGGCAGGTACCATTATGCCCCATCCTAGAGGTGAGCAAACAGGCTCCCCAGGGAGGGAGACTTGTCCAAGACGCCACAGCCCTTACGTGGCCGGCTGAGTCTCGTAAGACTCCTTCCTTCAGGATAAAAGCTCCCACAAAAGCCCTGGAGCCTGCGCTGACAGAGAGGCCTCCGAGAGATCTGACACCCAAGCCTGTCACCTGCCGCTGCCCTCCTGAAGCCCCGTCCAGCCCTCTGGTGTCCCCCTGCCCCTGACCCAGCACACGTCCCGACTGCCGGGCCTTCATGCTCCTTATCGCCGCCCCCTTCCCTGGAACGTTGCCTTCCCGACTCCTCTCTGCTCAGTCCCAAACCTGTCCTCCCCCGGGCCCGATTCAAACCCCTCCAGCAGGAAGCCTTCCCTGGTTGTCCCGCCCCACCATCGGAGTCACCCCGGCCTTGCGGTTCACCTGGAGCTTCGTCACATCCTGCATCACACTGTCACCTCATCTGAAGACGCTGACTTCACTCCTGACTTTCCCCGTGTTTCTGTGTGCCCGCCCAAACCACACAGTGCCGTTACGAGCAGAGTCAGTGCTCTCGGAACAGCGTCAGATTCAGAAATAGGATACTCCACAGTGGTTGAGAGTCTGCAGCCGGACTGCTTGGATTCATCTCATCCCAGCTCCCCCCCTTGCCAGTTGTGTGACCTTAGGTGGAACAGCCTTTCCCTACCTTAGTTTCCTCATCTATAAAATGGGGACAGTAACAATACTACATCATAGTGCTGCTGTCAAGATCAAATGAATTAATCTGCATGAGGCACTTACAGGAACACCTGGAACATAGTAAGTGTTGTATACATGTTAGCTGTCCCCAGCAAAAACTAAACAGCACAACAAACACAAAAACTTAAGTTAAATTCTATCTAAAATTGTAAATCACCTCCAATATTTCCTATTCTTTTTCCTGCTTCGTTTTAGTCCTTAGCACTTTTCATTAATACTCTCTATATTTTCTGTGTTTATGTTTCTTATTATCCGCTTCCCCCGCTAGAACGTCAGCTCCATGAAGGCAAGGGCTTCCACGGCCTGGCGAGTAGCCGGCACACAACGCACTCTAACAAAGTGCTAGCGATTATTAGCCCTAGCTGGACGTCAAGCTGACGCCTCTGTACTCTTTCCCAGCCTTGCGCCATCTGGGACGGTTGCCAGCAGCCCAGCCAAGGAAGCAGAATCCACATCACAAAGGTTTTCCAAGGCCCGCCAGAAGTCTCCAAGTGGACGTTCCCCTCAAACCGGCAGGGCACGATTCAGGAATTCAGGAGGTGCCCACCTCTTAGAAGCACAGAGCCAAGCCAGTCTCAGGCTTAGGACCGAAGGGGCCGTGCCGCCAACTCTGGCAGTTGTGAGTTGCCAGCTCTTATCCCTGAGTCTGGCCTGAGCTCTCAGAACGTACCTGGTCATCCATGGTGTTCACCCCGTCTGGTCCCAGGGCCTCGATGGCCTGGTTGATGAGGTCCGTCCTCCCGCAGTTGAGCATGCGGAAACCCAGATCCTGG
Organism: Avahi laniger; assembly: GCA_963575035.1. Taxonomy (NCBI): domain Eukaryota; kingdom Metazoa; phylum Chordata; class Mammalia; order Primates; family Indriidae; genus Avahi; species Avahi laniger. The sequence continues at coordinate 7,887 of CAUYSK010040329.1, read as the reverse complement.
TTGAATTTTTCAGTAGCTGCTCGGGCATCCAGCCTCCGGAAGGAACTGAAACAGCACTCGGGTCTGCCCAGAGGAGACCCGGAGATGTGTGAGCGTGACTGTGTGTGGACTCTTCCTGCTAGGACACTGCCTCTTGGTGACCCGTGCGTGACACAGCTGTGTGAGGCTGCATGGATGTGAGTGAGGATAGGTAGGGGGAGGCCTGGGAATTGTGATCAGATCAGCAATGACTGTCCCCATAATGTTCTGTGACATGAAAAGGACACACTTCTGCTTTTCTATAAACATGTTAAGAAGTGCTCTGAAGGCCGGGCGCGGTGGCTCACGCCTGTAATCCTAGCACTCTGGGAGGCCGAGGTGGGTGGATCATTTGAGCTCAGGAGTTCGAGACCAGCCTGAGCAAGAGTGAGACCCTGTCTCTACTAAAAATAGAAGGAAACTAGCTAGACAACTAAAAACATATAGAAAAAAACTAGCCGGGCATGGTGGTGCATGCCTGTAGTTCTAGCTACTTCGGAGGCTGAGGCAGGAGGATCGCTTGAGCCCAGGAGTCTGAGGTTGCTGTGAGCTAGGCTTATGCCATGGCACTCTAGCCTGGGCAACAGAGTGAAACTCTGTCTCAAAAAAAAAAAATGAAGTGCTCTGAGCTCTTGGGAGCTGTCAACTGGCAGGAAACAAGAGTCTCATCTAAAATAATCTATTAGGGGCTGCCCTCAGGAAAAGAAACTCCAGCTTGGGCTTGTCCCACTGCACTTGGCTGTACACTTTTTGCACAGAGGAGTCTGCACCGCGGCCTATAAAACACGCATTGTGGCCAGGTTCTACATTCCGTCTCCTTAAGGCTTCCTGGTGGGGCCCAGAAATACCAAAGGGATGGCAGAGGGTGCCCTAGAATCCTGTTTGCATTAACCCAACCTGCCAAGGAAGGTCACAGGTAAAACCTGTGCCTATGGAGGGCACGGCACAGATGTCCAATGGGCAGCTTTAGCCTGCAGCCTTGGTTGGGTCAAAGTGCAGAAAGCTCACATTTTATAATGAAGTTTGGCATTCACCGTGGAGACAGAGGCCGCCATAACTCGGGTTCGGGCAGGGCGTCAAAAAAATGATACAAGGCTCTCAGAGGCCAAGGATGGCCAGAAGGGAGCTTCTCCAGAAGAGCTCCTTCAGGGAACTAGTCCACTACAAGAGAGGTACTTTTAGAAGGAAATTAAGGGCTTGGGGCTGTAGGGACCCGGGTTCAAGTTAAGGCACCTTACTGGCTGAGTATCTCTGGGCAAGATACTGTTCCTCCCTGACCTCAGCTTCCCCATCTATAAGGTGGGCACAGCTTCCCTTCTCTAGAGTCGTCACGAGGACTAAGATAGGGCACATAGAAAGGAAGGGCTAAAGAGAAGGATGGTAATTACAGGGACGGAGGAAAGAGAGTGCCCCTTCCAACCTCTCACCCCGCCAAACCATCCCAAAGAGATGTGTGAGCTCTCCTGCCCAAACCCAAAAGCGTGTCTGCCCCGTGTAGCAGAACAGCGGTCTGCAGAGGACACCCTTAGAGCAGCTCGAATGCGCTGCGGCCCCTGCTCTCTGACCCCCTCACACCCCCAGGAGAAGGGAGCACAGGGGAGCCATGGGGGCTGGACATGAATGCTGGAGCCTCCCTCCTCCCCGGTGCCGTACTTGAGCTGCCGGGGTTCGCAGTCCAGACCGGGCAGCAGCAGCCGGGCTGCCTGCCGGATGTCGCCGCTGTCCACGGTGAGGCTGCGGCGGTGCTCAGCGTAGGTGATGGCCACGCGCATCCACTCCATCAGGGGCGGCAGCAGCATGAAGGGCCTGCGAGGCAGGAGAGAGCGGGTCAGGCCCGGGCGGTGTGCCCCGAGGGCAGAAGGGGACCCTTCAGCACACACTCTCAGAGGATGGCCGCCAAGGCTAATCTCCCCTTGGAGGGGACCTGCTCCCTCTGCTCGCAGAAACCCCGACCGTGCTCCCAATGCATGGAATCCTCGCCACGGAATTTCCGTCACAGGCCATTAGCAGAACCCGAGGGCCCTTCAGTGGCCGGTGAAAGGGGAGGTTCACCAATGTGCGGAATGGGGACTCTTGCTCCCTCCAGAGAATTCAGCCAGAGTCTCCAGGTCTCTCTCTGTGCAGAGGGGGGAGACGGCCTCCTGGGCTGCCGGGTGCAGAGCAGCGTCTAACAGGCCCTGGTTCCAAACCCGGCTGTGCCACCAGCAGCGTGTCACCATGACAAACACACCCCGAGCCTGTTTTCTCCACCTGTAAGGCGGTGACACCTCCTCCTCAGGGTTGTTCTGAGGCTAAATGAAACGATGTTTATTACACCGTGTGTGTGTAGGTAACAGTCATTTCTTCCTCACCTGGCACCTAGGCTGACGCGGGCCCTATGTCACCTCCTGAGCCAGGCCAGGGTGGACCCTAGTTTGGCACTCAGGGAGGAGTGGCAGCTCCAAGTGCCACAGGGAGGAATGGCCCTAGCGGCCCATGTGACACCAGGAGCCCATGGGAGCAGGGAGAGGTGTCCGGCCAGCTCCCAGGGCTGCAAACTCCTTTGTAAGCGCGCTCTGTGGCACCAGGGGGCGCCATTCACACGGAACGAGACGCATGCAGGGCCTTACACCGTGCTCAGGCCCCGCCCTCTCTGCCAGGCCTTCCTCTTCCACCCAGGGAGGGGGTCCACTCACTCCTGAGGGACACTGGGGAGACCCCTTCACAGTCCAACAGGTCTCACTGCCACGGAGGGGCCCCAGTCTTTGGCTTCATAACTCAGTGGACGCCAGCCTGCTCTGCCCAGAGTGGACGGAGCTCTTCCCACAGGGGGTCACGGGAATGAGGCTGTTCTCTCTGATGACAGCCCAAGTCGCCTCCCAGCTCCTGCCTGTGTGCCCGGCCCCTCCTGCTGCCTGCCACCCTCATCCTTCCTTTCAAACTAAGCCAGGCAGTGGGCACCAGGCCAGGGCAGGCAGCCAGTCCTCCAGGCACCCCCGCTCCCTCTGGGCTCTTGGGGCACTGGGCCTGTGCTGTCACCGCTGTCCCTCCCCTTGACACGCAGCTAAGTACCTCGACCAGGAAACAGGCATCCATTCTGTCTCCTCGGCTACCGCGCAAGCCAACGACAGGGAACCATCTAGAGACTGCCCCCGGAATGCCTATCTCGGGCCTCCAAAAGCTTAAGCTATCTTTGAAGTTTTACAAGTTTCTCTCCTTGAAGGCAAAGGATGCTTTTATTTAAAAAACTAGCAAAGAAAATACAGATACTCTCCAACTTAGGATAGGGCCACACCTCAATAAACCCATCGAAAGTTGGAAATATCTTAAGCGGAAAATGCATTTAATACACCTAACCCGCTGAACGTCAGAGCTTAGCCTGGCCTGCCTTAAACGTGCTCAGAACATTCACATCATCCTAAATCGTCTCACACAAACCTGTTTCATAACCCAGCACTGATATCTCGTGTAATTGATTGGCTACTGCACTGAAACGGAAAGGCAGGATGGCTGTGTGGGCAAAGCGTGGTTTCCACTGCGCGCGGATCACTTTCGCACCATTGTAAAACTGAAAAATCCTAAAGTGAACCATCGTAAGCCAGGGACTGTCTGTAATCAGATGTGACCTCGAAGGGACTTCATCTGGGAAGCTATTTGGATGTACTGGTTCTGTCATTTCGGAAAATGTTTCTGGGTTTGAGTCACTTAACTGGTCCACAGCATGTACCCATCGGTGTGCAGAGGGGGCCACAGGCTGGGAAAGCCTCGCTGGCCCTGGCCTTTCGAGGATGCCCAGGACCTCACCCCTGCCACCAGGACACACCAGACCACCGGCACTCACGGTCCTCACATCCACCCTGCCCACTCCCTTGTGAGACCGAAGCGCTCCCACCTGTGCTGGTCTAGAACCTATTTATTCTTCAAGGCTCAGTTCCAATGCCACCTCCTTCCAGAAGCCTTCTCAGATTCTCTCTTCTTGAGTATTCCTTCTAAGGACAGGAACGATGCCTTCCACACCTCTGTGTTCTCCAAAATACACCTGCCCTGGGGCCTGACACAACAGGTCCTCAGTAAATGCTTGCTGACTGACTAAAAGCATAGATGAGCATAGCATAAAGACCCGAAGTTTTCAGTTACGAACCAAATCATGTTTCTGCCCAGAAAAGAACTGTGCGTTAATGTTCCAGGGCCTCATGGTGACTGATTAGAGTGGGAAGTTGGGATTCCCTGGGGGGAACTTGTATGGTCTGTGAACAATCCGTTCATGAATTATCCTTCTGTTTACAAGATCTCCCTTGATCATAAATGCCCATTTAAATTCTCCCCAAATATGTTTGAATTTCACAATTCTTATATGACAAGGCTAGAAGACAAGCTTAGAGACACACTTCTATGTATCAGTCCTGCTGATTCCAGGGGAAGCCAGAAAGATACTCGTGGACTTGCCAGCTATTCCTCCCTACTGTGCCCAGCAGCCAAGACAAAACCCCAGGTGTGGCCACAAAATCTCTAAGTGGGCATCTCCCACTGCACTAGGGGAAATCCAAAAGGGAATCCAGGAATCCGTGAAGTCTAATCAGATGGTGTCTTTTTTTTTTTGAGACAGAGTCTTGCTCTGTTGCCTGGGCTAGAGTGCCGTGGCATCAGCCTAGCTCACAGCAACCTCAGACTCCTGGGCTCAAGCAATCCTTCTGCCTCAGCCTCTCGAGTAGCTGGGACTATAGGCATGCGCCACCACTCCCGGCTAATTTTTTATATATATATTTTTAGTCGTTCAGCTAATTTCTTTCTATATTTTTAGTAGAGACGGGGTTTCGCTCTTGCTCAGGCTGGTCTCGAACTCCAGAGCTCAAATGATCCGCCCGCCTCGGCCTCCCAGAGTGCTAGGATTACAGGCGTGAGCCACCGCTCCCGGCCCAGATGGTGTCTTGATTCATTCTCCTGCTCCATGCTTCTCAGCACGATAGGTCAGCTCATGAGAAAAACGTAGGACTGACCACCTCGGTGGGTGGATGCTGGGGACTGGTCATTTGGCCTTCATTTTACCATCTTGGCTGCAGATGTAGAAAGTTGAAAACTACCTTTCCCAGATTCCTTTGCAGCTGGGGTTCTGGATGCAAAGTAGGTTTTACCATTAAGATGCAGCTTCCTGAGCTCTGGTAAGTGAATGCAAGGCAGAGGCCGCCTTTGTGCTCCCTTTGTCTGTTTTTGCTAGCAAACCAAATCATGAAAACATGGTTTTTTTTTTTCCCTACAGAACATTCCAGCATCGAGTTTTCACCTTCCCGATGCTTCAGAGGTAGTGGTAGAGGTGATGAAGACAATAAGCAAAGACCTCGGCTTCCAGCTTCCATCCTGAATTGCAGCTCCAGCGTGTGTGTTCAGATGCAGGGCTGTCTCAGAGGGCAGGCACCCAGGTCTGCTGATGGGCAAGTTCTGTATTGTCCTTGGGGTCGCTCCCAGATGCTCACCCCAACATGCTCCTGGAGCTCTTCCAATGATTCTGTGAGCACCAAATTCCCTGCATTAAATCCCTTTCCACTTAAAACATCTAGAATTTTCTGTTTCCCAAACTGAACACCAATTAATGCTCTCAACAGACAGAAATCCGGTGCCCACCTACACCTGTGCCCATCTGTGCCGGCACCCAACTGACCTCTGCGGGCTTTTCTCCTTGGCTTACCCACCTCCCTGGCCTGTGTCCGTGGGAAGGTAATAGCATAAACAATTCATGGACTTTTTCAGGAACATCCTTCCCACGGCTGTGGGTTTCAGGCTACCGTTTCCTTTCCGGTAATTTCATCCAGCCCACTGGGCATGCTGAGACGACCTGGCCTGCACTACTGGACGTTCTGGAAAACCCCTATAAAAACTCCCATCTGCAACAGTGTGGCTGTGTCACAGCTCCAGGGTGAAAGATCCCAGAGGGACAAGGCTGGGAATGATTGATGCCTGCGCCGTCCTCAAGGTCTCTGCTTGCTGCCTCCCGTAGGAGGCGGCCGTTCCCACTTCTTGCCATTGCCCCGGCAGAGCCTGGCCTCTCCGTGCAGGTGCACAGATGCCTGCAGTGCCCGAACCAGCAAACGCATCAGGGCTGAAGAATTCCCCTGTGTTAGGCCCTTCCGCCTGCTGAATTGCCCCTTAGCTGGGTCCAATACCTCAGAATAGCGGTCTTCAAAAAAATTTTTTTTTCGTCTCAGGGCCCTATTTATACTCTTGAAAATTACTGAGGACCTCAAAGAGCTTTTGTGGGCATTACTCTACTAATATCAACTGTATCAGGAATGAAAACTGAGAAAATGTTAAAACACAAGAATACACGGGCTCACATCCCATTTGTCGGCGGAGTGATGACATCATGATGTCACAGCCTGTGGAAAACTCCCCCAGACTCTTGTGAGAAAACCAGAGCGAAAGGCAAATAAGATCTTATGGTTGAAACAGTTTTGACCCTGTGGACTTCTGGAAAGAGTCTCTGGGACCCCAGAGGTGCCTAGAACCACACTTTGAGGACCGCTGCCCTAGCAGACCACAGCGGATCCCTGGGACGACACTGTTTGGGGCTGGCGTCAGGCCTGGGGCACACAGTCTGGCTCATCCAGAGTGGCCTGTGGTTTGCACGTACATTTCTGGTCCAGGGACTCAGGATCCCAGACGACTTCCCTGCAGCAGCCTCACTGGGAGAAAGTTCTAGTTTTTTCGATACAACTGAACTGGCTCTATAACCTTGGGCAGATCATCCTCTTTGGGCCTTTTTTCCTACTAAAGAAGAGATTGCTTAAGTTAGTGGTTTCTAGACTTCTTCCATGGTGAGAATCCCTTTGCTTTTATTCCATCAACTCCACAAGGCTGTAGCCACGGCACAGTGATGGAGCATGTGGGCTCCAGAAAACAGCTGCCTGGGTTGGAATCTAGTGTGCTCACAGTGGATTAAACTGTGTGGTTCTGTGCAAGTTACCTCACCTCTCCCAGCCTCAGTTGCTCCATCAGCAGAATGGGTATAAATAAGAGGACCACCTCACAAGACAGCTAGAAGCATGCACGTAAGTGCTTAGCACAGCATTTGGAATGTGATAAGTCCTCCATAAATGTTAACTATTATTACTAGTTTAGTATCTGTTGATAGAGAAAATATAGAATAGCAGAAAAGGCTATAGGAATCTGGTTCCATTAAACGCCTCAGCTCCAGCCTTCTGAAAGTCCAGCCAACTCCTGCCCTGCCCCCATGGCAAGTATAAACATGGACAGTCTGCAGATGCCTGCCAGCAAGCTGCCCACCACCTACTCCATCCCAGCTCGTAAAACAGAGAAAACAAATGCAGCCACTATGTTGAGTGTGAGCTGGAAACTGTTTTTGGCAGCACAGCCTCTCGGCCTTGGCAGTGAGAAGCTCACACAGGGGAAGGAGCAACGACAAAGAGACTAGACCCAGAGGCCGTGGGTCGTGGGCACGTGTGCCGGGGAGGATGGTGGGCAGAGAAGTACTTCAAGGGATCTGCAGCCCGATACGCCCCAAGTGCTGTTTGGGCCTAATCTAAATACACACACACACACCCACACATGCAAACAAATCCGGTCACCGCTGCGATGGACAAAGCCACTTAAAAGGGTCATTGGCTTTATGGTAGCATTTGTCTTAATGTGCATAAAAAGACAGCTATTGCCATGTGGGGTGAGCCCATGAAACACATCGGTGAAAACGGGTCTTTTTTTTTTTTTTTTTGAGACATTGTCCCACTTTGTTGCTCAGGCTAGAGTGCCGTGGCGTCAGCCTAGCTCACAGCAACCTCAAACTCCTGGGCTCAAGCGATCCTCCTGCCTCAGCCTCCCAAGTAGCTGGGACTACAGGCATGTGCCACCATGCCCGGCTAATTTTTTCTATATATTTTT
>CAUYSK010040327.1:0-65587 GCA_963575035.1 Avahi laniger | reverse complement strand
CTCATGGATTGACGGGCACTTGGGTTGTTTCCACATTCTTACAATAGTGAATTGTGCTGCCAAGAACATTCGAGTGCAGATGTCTTTATAGTAGAATGTTTTGTGCTCTTTTGGGTAGATGCCTAATAGCGCTATTGCTGGATCGAATAGTACTCCATGGTATACACATACCACGTTTTATTAAACCACTCATGTATTGATGGACACTTGGGTTGTTTCCACATCTTTGCAATTGTGAATTGTGCTGCTATGAACATTCGGGTGCAGGTGTCTTTCTTATACAGCGTCATTTGCTCTTTTGGGTAGATGCCCAGTAATGGGATTGCTGGATTGAATGGTACTTCTACTTGTATCTCTTTAAGGTATCTGGCTCCTGAGCGGGTGGAGAGGCTTGTTTCTTTTTAATGAGATCAGGCTTACATCATCCAGTTATGTTGCCTTATTCTCTGGTGACAATTAGAATATTTAATGAAGTATTTTTCAAAAGATGACCCCTGCCATTACCTGCATTAAAATCACCTGAAAATTTGTTCAAATGTGTATTCCAGGTCCTTAGCTCAGTCTTATTCAATCAGAAACTTTGGGACTGGGTTATATTAGTTCAACTCCTCGAATGATTGTTCTGAACACCAAAGCTGGCAAATCACTTTCTTAGGAAAGTAGACCCATAAGAAGGGATCAAAGGGCAATCTAAGCTACAACGAATTTGAGGTTTGAAGACTTTGGATACTACCATGCAAAGTTTTACAACTGATAAGTTGATAATTTTACCTCAGTTTCCTCCTTATTTAAAAAAAAAAAATCAAACTCATGGAGATAGAGTAGAATGATGGTTACCAGAGGCTGGAAGGGGAGTGGGGAGGAGATGAAAAGGGATGGTTAATGGGCACAAAATGCAGTTAGACAGAAGGAATGAGCTAATGGTCAGTAGCACAATAAGATGATTATAGATAGTTAACACTTTATTGTATATTTAAAAATAGGTAAAAAAAAAAATGGAATCGGAATATTCCTAACTCAAAGAAATGATAAATGTTTGCAGTGATGGATACCCCAGTTATCCTGTTTTGATCATTTCACATTGTATCCCTGTATCAAAACACCACATATACCCCATAAATAGGTACAACTATTATGTATCCATAATAATTAAAAATTTCAAAAATTTCAAAAATAAAAATAAAAAATAAAAGTAGAGGAAATCATTTTGTCTTACCTACCAGAAACAATTGTTTTGAGATATTAGACAATAAATGTAAAAATGCTTTGAAAATCATGAAATAAGAAAGAGGAGTCAGTTTTTATGATTATCATAGAAAACACGCAGAGTTCAGGGGTTGTATTGCGTAGAGTTTTGAGGTGTCATGGTGTGTTTGGCTCCTGAATGCCACTCACTGTGACATCTAAGATAAGAGTTTTCAGTTCTAGGGAGCTTTCTGCTTCTTAAATAGAATTTTAGACAATCCTTCTATCTTTAGACTTGCCTTCACCATCCTTCCAACTACTTTGCTGCCAATTTCTGGGGCATTTGGAGTTCTACAGTGCAAATTGAATTGATTTTTGACCTTCTCTACTTGCCAACCCAGGAATCAACTTTCTTAGCTAAGGATTTATTTCTTGTCTTTCTGCATTATCACTTCCAAAATAGTGCTATTGTCTATTTTCTCTTCTATTGTTATTGTGAAATTTTTTCCTCTTTCAAAAGCACTTCGCTATCATTTTTAAGGAGTACTGGAGAGTAGGGGACAGCTAATCTAAGGTTTTTGCTTTGGACTTGTTAATTTAAAAATGCTTTATCTTTAAAATCATTAGTTAGAAACTTGATTCACATCCTTGTTTTAGGATGTTTTAAAATATGGTGCATATATTTTGCATTCAGCTAAAAAAATCAGAATCATCCCACCCCCTCCAAAGTCCCAAATCCAGTTGCTTCATTCTCAGTAACAAGAAAGAAGGAAATAAAGAGAAAAAAAAATGACAAACACCGAGGTTTCTTAGAAGAGGGAGGAGCTGTGACTGATGGATATTAATTTTGAAAAGCACACTGGGTTGTGATCCCTATCTGACTGTACTGTGAGAGTGATAAACCTAAGTTTGTAAGTGCATGAAGACGTTCCCCAAAATCCAGTAATGGAGCTTGAAAAGAATTAAGTTTTAACAACCCTACCAAGAAAACATAGATAATTAAAGGAAAGAAAAATATCATGACTTGTAATCTAAGTTAGAGAAACCTAACAGATAGGTGACAATCTTTATTATTAGTAGGTGCTGTGGCTATACATATTTATTCCCTAAATCCAAGATATCACATAATCCAACTATTCTTAATCAGAAGGACATTGGATTTTTGCAGATAGAAGTCCCAACTATTTCTCCTTTTCCATAGGTCTGTTGCTACCAGGTAGGTGTGTTATCAGGAAGCTATCATAACCCAAATTACCCTTTCACTGACACTCTATTGGGTGTAATTCCATTAATTGCTTTATATGAGAGAAAAATAACTTGGGATAGATAAGCTTTGATGAAAAATGAGAAAAGTGATCTGTGCCTTAGAGTGGAATCTAGGCTAGTGACATACAAGAACAATAATCTGAATTTGTTAGATACTTGGGTAATCCTACCTCTAATCTCTATACTGAAGCATTATGAGTGCTCTAAGGTTGACATGTGAAAACCAAAGAATCCTCTTGTTCCTTCGGATGACTTCCAATGTGTCTACTCCTAGTTGTATAGGCTCTTGCAGAGCTGAAAAAAATCAATCAGGATGAAGAAGGCATCAGAATTCTCTTGCTATTTGCTTTGATTCAAAGCTAATGATGCTGCTAAACCAAGGCTTTCTTGTGCATTACTCTTGCTAGTCTCTCCCCAGGGCCCTGCTTCAAGGGCATGTAGTTATGGTGTTGATTCCAGTGCCGTAGAACTGTGATCTCTAGCACAAACCTCAAATGATCCCCTGGGCCAAAATATCTTTGTATGGTTTAAAATGACATTGTAATCTATTCATACAGTACTACATTTATATGGTTTACACACATGCATTGAATGGAAGTTCATCCTCAAAATGTTTGTGAAATTATCCTATAAAAGAAGAAAAGTATTCAAAGAGAATAAATCTACCAAGTAGTCTTATTTGAGGTTTCCGTGAAGATAAGCACACAATTATTGTATTTCCCTCCTCTCCAACAGAGAAATATAACTCCAGGAACTTGAAGGCTGGGGCTGTCTCATTAGGCAGGTAAATCCCTTACCTTCCATTGCCTATATTTTTACATTTTAATTGAAGAATCTTGTCTTACCATTAGCATTATTGGGAACAAAACAAGTGTAAGTAATAATAAAATATCTAGTGGAAAAAAACATAAATGTAGAAGAATTTTAAAGTTCAGATAGGTGTCAAATTCTGACACATGAATTCTCATACTAAATTTAATGGTGATGTGTAAGCTATTAAAAACAGAGTGGATTAAAGAAACAGTATTTCTATTGTACTTCTTTCAAATGAGCAAGTGGTGATTTCTAAGACTGTTCTACTTGCTGACTCCTCTTTTTGCTGAAGTATCAACTGTTTGTGACAGCTGAAATGACAATCACTGCATGACATAACCATATAGCTAGCTTGTACAAGGATATTTCAGAAATATTAACCATGTGGGAGTCATTTAAAAAGCAAGTAAGTATGACCAGAATCATTTAGTATTTAGCAACTTCCAGAGCAGCAGTTTAAAAAATAGCATTGGGCCACAGGGTCTTCCTTGCCAGCTAACATATCAGGTTTATTATATTAAGAAAAAAATTATGATGCCTTGATCCCTGATTCACAAATTTTAGAGCACTGCTAGCTTCAATTGTTGTGTGTACTTTATTGTTGCTTATTTCTGCCTTTCTGGGCTTTTGTGTGTGTGTGTGTGTGTGTGAGTGTACGTGAGTTTTGGAGCTGGGGGTTTTTCAGGGCTTTCGTCATTTGCATGGTTGTGTTTGTTTTTATCTAGGAGGCATATGTTTGTGGTTCGATATTTTGCAAAAAGTTTTTATCACTGTAGTCCTCAAGCCCAATATTCATCTGCAGACTATGTGTGATTCCTGAAAAGTCATGGACATTTTGTTCTGAATTTACTGACCTATTCTTAATTAACCTATAAGCGGATTTCATCCTCCTGTACTCTGTTGGTTTGTATAGGTCTCCTGTTCTAAGGACATAGTGAGAGAAAATGTGGTACATGTTCTAGTAAAATGAGTGGTTATTCTTGCTATTCTGTAGAGACAGTGGATGCAGGTGAATTATGTTCCACTATGTCAGCCCCAAGCTAAACAGAGCTTTATCTTTTCCACACAGTGAAAGCATCTAGAGGGAATGCAAAGTAGTTTCCATTGTGCAATGAATCATTCATTAAAGTCAATTGACATCCAAGGAACACTTGTTTCAGTTATCATAGCTATTGAGGGAAAAAGCTGATTATCAAAGAAAGACAGAATACCACACTGGACCAATCATCTCTTCAGTTTTTCTTCAAGTGAAAAACATACTTAGGAGTCCATTAAATACATTTTCTGGATACATGCATTGAAATTCATGTTCCCCAACTTTAAAATGTTGTGCTGTAAGTTTCTGAACATAGATACATTATTAAAACCTCTAGAAAGTTATTGGAACAAATTGCCTGGATAGTTGAAGATCTGAAGCTTTATAGTCAATTAATAGGAGAATGCCATTTTAAGTGCTCTTTGGAATATGATGCTTTAGATATTAATTCAGTTGTACAACTTAGAGGTAAAAATCAAACAATTACATGGCACAAAAAGTGTCATAATATATTATTTTTTAAATCTAAGACACTGTTAAAATAGTTTAAAGTGAAGAATGAGGACCAAAATACATGATGTTCTCCACCCTTAAGTCCCTTTGCATGGTGAAAAAATACTAATTCATATTTTATCTGAATGTCCCTAATCCATCCTCTTCACATTATGCTTGGAGGTACGATGGTATGTTGAAAAGAAGTTTGGCTGAATTTTGGATTCAATCATTATCTCTTTGTGTGATCTCAAGTCAAACTTCTCTGGGCCTGAGTTTCCTTGTCTGTAAGCCAAGAGAGTATGAGAGTATTTATGAAAATTTATTAATATTTTAAAAGACTAGAGAACAAGCATGAGTGAATAGTGTCTAGTTAAGGGTCTGTCCCAATAATCCATTTGAGAATGTTCATGCCTTTCATTCTGTGTGGTAGGTAGCAACAGAGATGGAGGGAAATGAACTAATGAATGAAATGTTGAGATGCATAGGATCAAGGGAATTCAAAGTTGAGCAGTAATTAAGTTGAAATCCTTAGAATTTCTCTAGAGTTGCAAGAGAAGAAATTCAGTTGAGGACTCTAAAAATTATGATACTTCAAGTTTATTAAAGACTTACTACAATGTATCTTAATAAAAGGCAAGTGGGGTTATCCACATTTTTCAGATGGAGAAGTTGAGGTCAGAGAATGTAAATACCTTTCTTAACTCTACATGGCCCATAGGTGGGAGCATCTGGATTTGATCCTACATCTGTGTGACTTCAAAGTCCCAGTACTCTTCATTAGATGAAAAAGCCTAGTACTATGTTGTAAGAGTACATGGTTATGATTACACCACACAGTGATTTGTGAGAGTATAGAGCAGTAATAACTCCCCTTAGAATACTGAGTTTACCTTCCACCAATTGAAAAAAGAATATCTCCTTTGATAAGATATTTGACATGTATCTTGCTAGAGCTGTTTCATCAGACATAAGCTTTTGTTGTGATTAGAGAAATGTATACTATTCCTTATTTTAAGCTATCTCTTAATGCAGTTGCAATTCATGATTATGAATTATCTAGAATCATTAAGTAAATAGCATAACATGGCTTTTGCGATCACTCAGTGAAAGTCATTAGAATATCATTTCATAGATTAAAGGAGAAGTTGACCAACATAGTTAATATAAGCAGTCATCTATTTATGCCATATACATCGTAATGGGACAAATCAGAGCATGGACCAGTGTGTGCAGTAGCATTTGGAATGCTGGCTAATCAGATGACAGCAGCTCTTTATTAATTAAGTTGTTGTGGGTTGATTGCTGAAGGCATTGGTTTTTCAGAAATCAAATGAAAAGATTGGTGCAAGTGTTGGTACACAGTAAATTCCTTAATCATTTCACTCTTCATTGTATGACTTATAATTCTGGTACCCTTCCACTGAAGGATAAACCAGGTATCTTTCCCTTAGCCTTTGTTGCTGAAGACGCATGCTTTCATGACAAAGAACAGTATGTTAAGAAGAAAAATTTAACGTTCAATTCTATTGTCAAATAGGCCCTTGCAGGACCATTTATGAAATCTTAACCTTAATACATAAGGGAAGAAGAATGAACTGAGACTCAGATAATTTGCTTCTAGGCATAATTCTGCTACTTTTTTAAAAATATTAACCTTGACCAAGTCACTTTATCTTAGCGTCCTCACATAAGAAATGAGGAGGTTGTACAATTTAGGGTGTCTTTTAGCCATGATATCTCAAGACCTATTCCTCTATGTTTAATTTCATAAACTATATTTTAAAATATTGGAATAATTTTCTCAGCTTAGTGTTCATAAAGAATTTATTCGTTTGAAATATTTTTTTCAAAATGGCTACATTCTTTACCATTCTGACTTACGTCTTATGAAATAATAGACGTTTAATTCCCCATGGAGAATCGGAATCTTTTTTAGCCATTAACATATGACTTCATTAATTTTATTTAACTCAATCAGTGACATTGAGACATTTGACAATGCCTGGAAACATGTTTGATTATCACAAATTGGGGGATGCTATTGGTATCTAATAAGTAGAGGTCAAGAATGCTGTTTTAAATCCTACTTCACAGGACAGCCCATACCCCAAACAAAGAATTTACTTGCCCAAAATGTCAACAGTGTACTTCTCCATATATGTATTTAAAAACTGTGTACCAAATATGTACTTCAGAGCACAGAGAAACTAGATCGGGAGTCTTGAATTTGTACCACCTATTATAAACTACACTTCAGGGAAAAGATATATAACTTTATTCAGCATTTTTAAAGCATCAGGTGATACTCAGTTGTAAATAATTCTTTTTGTTTCTATGGAGGAATATTTGAAAGGCAGTGGGATGGATGGTAAGAGCATGGAGTAAGCAGACATGGGTCCATATCCCAACTTTATCTTTTGATAATTATGTGACCTTGGAAAACTTCTGAGTCTCAATTCTCTCATCTGAAAAGGTGTTTAATTATATCTTCCTTTCATTGTTGTAAGACTTAAAATAGAACATTAGGTGGTTATAATTAAAAGTTTTAAACCCTGTTTAAAATCGACACATAGCAATGATTATAGTGACAATGATTTTAATGAATAGTATTGTTTTGTTACTGATTTGCTAAAAATTTTTATGAGTCAGGTTTTCTTTGCCCAATGTTGTTTAACTTATTAAGGTTTTACAGCAGAAAAGGATTAATAATATATGCTTCTGTTGAAAGAAGGAGGAAAATAGGACAAAATCAACTTTTAAAGAACTTTTTTCCCATTTAAAAATACATGGGCAAAATAATTTCTTATGCTTTAAAAAAAAAAGTACTTTCATTTATAGAAGCTAGTGCCAAAATAATAAATAGCATTGGAAAGATACTGTAAAGAATTGTGCCGAAAATGAGAAGCCTCTAAAGATATTAAAACCACCCACAAATGAATCAGTTGAAAGACGACTAGAACTAGATTGGTAGCTAAGCTGGGAATAGCTTTCGACATGCCCCATTTCTAAACATTCCCTCATTTCTGCATTAATTTGTTCAGTAAGATCAATAACTACAGAAAATGATCATATATAGAGCAGTGAATTCACAGACGCCTAAAAGCCAAGTTCCTTGGAAATAATCTGTGAATTAGTGCTATTTTTTTCCATTATGAGCAGTCTTTTTTTCCCCAAAGGATCCTGCCTGATGAGTAGGAGTACATTGTTTGAAAGAAGCACAGAAGTACTTCTAAGGTGTTTTTCCCTTTAGCAAACTGTTGGGAAGATGGAGGAGTATTCAGCATGAGGTATGCTATCATTATATTATTCTGGGCCTTTCAGCACTGTCATTTATTTCTGTGCCAAAACAATATGAATTGTAAAAAATGTGCTTCACAAAATGAAACAATTGGACTGGATCTCTATTGAATTATGCACATTTCTTAGCTAAAAGAATGGTATTTTCTGAATAATAAAACTCACAATCCTTTCAAAAGAAAAATACTTGAAGTCTTTATCAGGACATTTTTAAGGGCTATTCTCCCATAGGACCTAAAATGAACTTTTGAAAAATTTCGATGGTTCTCTGAAAGCCCACCACATTTGTGTAGAAAAGATTGTACCCACCATCTCGCCTGTGTTTTTACTAAGATGGTTCCTTCTAGTAATGAACATCTAAGGGGAAGCAGCATCTGAATTTTAGAAATACAAAATCATCTTATTGTACATGAAGACTCTTCTAGAATATGTACGGCCAGATCATCCCCTTCATAACAAAGAAATCGGCAGCTTGGGTGAGGGAACAATTAAAAGTGTTAAAAAGTGAGCCCTAGATAGAATTAACAATTTCCTCTGCTGTATTCCCAAGGTAGGATCAATGAAAGGATGTTTCCATTCTTTGAGCACTCATGATAGATAATAGTCTTCTGATGCATTCACACATGTTCTCATAAAATCCTCAAAGCCGCCATGCAAGGTGAAGGAACTGTATTATGTGCATGTCATAGATGAGGATATTAAGCAGCAGAGAGAGTAAGCTCATTCAACTGGTGAGTAGAAGCTCTTAATTTGAATCCAGATATGAAAGTCTCCAAAGTTTAATGCTCTTCCCTCTGAATCACACTGCTTGAATTATTTATTGTTATTCTATATGTGTTTCTATTTAAACACTTCCTAAACTGCTTTGAATCTCCACTGCTAGATGAGTTCTTCAATGCCAAGGGTAATGCTTTGCATGTTTCTTTGCTCATCAGATATTCCGTATTAGTGACTGGCTTGGTGTTTGTTATAAATATTTGTTAAATAGATTCCAATGTTGAAAACATACAAGAAATAAATCTTTCTCCCCTTATCAAACAAAGGTGGTAGAATAGCATACTTGTCAAAGTATTTAGATATAAGATTGATGTTATATAAAAATGCTTCATTATATTTCTGTTGAAGTGACATTGTTTCCATAATTGACACTGAAGAATCCAACATGTGTAAACAGTGCTAAATTTTAAGTCACGTTACCAAAATAAAACCCTTCGAGTATATGTTCATAAATAGTTGTCTAAGACAACTGGAGAAAATATAAAAGATATGTATTCCAATGGGAAACATTGACCTTTTACCTATGTGTTTGTGTACCTTTCTTACTGTGCAGAGGGAAAAAATTAACTGTTATTGAAAGACCTAAAATAGCAGTAACCACATCCTTTTGGTAAATTGTTTCCATAATATGAAGTCTGTCACGAGGTTATTTATAATTTTTGGATTCATAACTGGTATGAGTTTCTAGATCCCATTGGTATTATAAGGGAGTGCTGCCCGGTGCATTTTGTTTATATACTTGACTTCTCCTTCAAACACATGTAGGGCAGAGACTGGCTATCCATCTTTGTATCTCTGTAGGTATCTACTGGGTGAAGTCATGCTTTACCATACTGTTGTATAGTGATTGAGGATGCAAACTGTGATATAGTTGGAAAAAGCATCAGGCCTGGAATAGAAATTTTAGCCTCAAGTCTTCTCTTAAACCTCTCTTGACTATGAATTCCTGATAAATGATATTATAGTGTTGTTGTTGTTGTATGTTTATGCTCACAGAAAAATATTTTGAGTTACTAATAAGTAATATTGTAGTATTGCATAACATTCTATTGATGTAGATAAATACAAGGCTAAAAATCCTCTTTTAAAAAATTAAGTATCCGGCCAGGCATGGTGGCTCATGTCTGTAATCCTAGCACTCTAGGAAACTGAGGTGGGCGGATCGTTTGAGCTCAGGAGTTCGAGACCAGCCTGAGCAAGAGTGAAATCCCATCTCTACTGAAAATAGAAAGAAATTGGCCAAAAACTAAAATAGAAAAAATTAGCCAGGCACAGTGGTGCGTGTCTGTAGTCCCAGCTACCTGTGAGGCTGAGGCAGGAGGATCGCTTGAGCCCAGGAGTTTGAGGTTGCTGTGAGCTAGGCAGATGCCACGACACTCTAGTCCAGGCAAGAGAAGAGACTTTGTCTCAAAAAAAAAAAAAAAAATTAAGTATCCAATTAATAGGCTACAATTGATGTAATTCTGGACAAAATCATAAGTTCAGATCTATTTCCCCCAAAATGGTGACAGTTAACAGCTGCACTATGGAAGGAGTTGAAGGCATGCTTAATGTATCAGTGTAAAACAATTTATTGTTTGTGCAGGAAAATTCTGTTGTTAGGAACAGTGCAGTCGTGTTTTAGTCAGGGGATGTCAAAGTTTAAGGATCTTTCCTCCTTCACAGAGATATGATTAACAGATCAATCATTCCCTAACAGGGACTCTCTTGATGATGTTCTCTTTCTTTGAAAATGATCCCAGTTCTTTTTGGATATGTCATAGATTCATTGCTGTCCTGGGGGTGAAAACTCTGCTCCAGTGACAAATTTACAAAACATTCATTTGTGTGAATACTAACTAAAATGACAATATAGATGAGAAGCTTTATTTATAATAGTGTTTCTATGGTACCCACACCAAGACATCTTGAATTCTAAAACAACATAGTTTTCAATTGCATTATTAGAACTATTAAAAATGCCAATTAACAAACAGAACACTCATTATTCCAACTCACATAAAAAGCCAACTTAACATTCTACTGTATATCATTCAACATCGAATCTTTTGCACGTATTCTGAAATAGGAAATTTTTGGACTTAAAATGCTAGAAGTAAAAATATACAAACACAAAATAACATTTAGATTATGCTTTACATGTATTTTATTCTGCTTTTTTAACATGACAGATTGCAAACATCCATGTAAGTCAATATATCCTAAAAGATATTATAATGTTATTATTATATGATATTATAATGTGCAGCAATGGCTGCATATAGCTTTGTGTGGATTTAACATAATTTATTAGTTGAACATTTGAGTTATTTCCATTTTAATTATTTAAACATTGCCGTAATGGAAAACACACATACACACACACATGCACACACATACATACATGTATGCGTTCATAAGCTTTATGGGCTTTTGTGATTATTTCCTTAGAATAAATTCCTACAGGTAAAATTATGGGATTAATAGGCATATATATTAATATTTTTTATGCATTTTTAAAAATAAATAATTTTAGACTTACAGAAACATGACAAAAACAATACAGAGATTTCCCCAACATTTCCCACTCAGCTTTCTCCAGTGTTAATACCTAACTGCTAGCATAACCATATTACAATTATAAAAAACAGAGAATTACATTGGTATGATACTATTATCTGAACTTCAGACCTTAATCAAATGTCATTAGCTTTTCTGTAATAGCATGTTGTGGAATACCAGAATCCTATATAGGTGCCCACATTGCATTTGATTATTTTCCCTTAATCTCTTCCACTGTTTATAATAGCAAAAGCCTAGAAACAAATAAAACTTCTCAACTTAGTAATATGTTATATCTCATTCAGTCATGCGTGCAATCTACAAATGTTTATTTATCATCTATTGTAGGCACACGGGATACAACATGCTTTCCTTAAGAAGCTTACAGTCTAGTAGCAAGAGAGAGACCTGTGAATAACATGATTGTCTAACTGCTACAATTGGAAATTTTACACATTATTATGAATTCATAAAATAGGCAGTGATCAAATTTTCCTCAGGGAGAATATAACTAGACTTCACAGAAACAGTTGCCAGTCTTAAATATGAGAAGGTAGTTATGAGCTTGTTTGGGCTTTTAAGGCAGAAAGAAAAAAAGATGCTAGCAAAAGTAAAGAGCAGGAAAATACCCAGCTAAACTAAAAGGCTCACAATTCAAAATGGGTGCATTTCAGGGTCGT
Source organism: Avahi laniger (assembly GCA_963575035.1). NCBI lineage: Eukaryota > Metazoa > Chordata > Mammalia > Primates > Indriidae > Avahi > Avahi laniger. Next base: position 53,497 of record CAUYSK010040327.1, on the reverse strand, counting down.
ATAGTGGTGGGGACAGTTGACACATGCAAAGTAAAGAAACGATATCGAAGTGCAATTCAAGTAGAAGCTCTATCTAGAAAGGACTCGCGGTTATTGTACTTTTTACAGGGTAGCTACATGTGTCCTGGAGGATGACAACCTTGGGTGAAACCGTGGCTTGGCCATTCTTTAATGTGGCCATGGACAACTCACTTCCTCACTAAGTGATGGTTTCTGTGTCTTTAATCTGGGAATAATCATACTTAGTTCAAAGGATTTCTGTGAGGATATAACAGATATCGCAAACTCCCGTGCACAGTCCATAGTACATTACCACAAATGCTAAAGCTATCATTATTTTGTTTGCATGCGATGTTTAACTTTTTCCCATAGACATTGGGAATGATTAAATTCTTGATTTAAGACAGAACAATGTGGTGGCAATGAACAATGGACTTAAGGGACTTCACAGTGAGACTTCTCAAGAAAATGTTACATCTGTTTCCTGTGTGGAGGGCAGGGTACGATCTTGTTATATATTGTTTATATTAGTTTCCTGGGCTCTTGTTACAAAGTACCACAACTGGGTGGCTTAGAATAACAGAAATTTACTCTCTCACAGTTCTGGAGCGGGGCTTGAAATCAAGGCATTGGCAGGGCCGCGCTCCCTCTAAAGGCAATAGGAAAGGATCTGTTCCAGGCTTCTCTCCTAGCTTCTGGCAGATCCTTAGCTAGTGGCAGCATCACTCCAGTCTTCACATAGCGTTCCCCCTGAGCACATGGCTCTCTCTTCTCATGCTTTCTTTTTTATAAGGAAACCAGTCATATTGGATTAGGGGCCCACTCTGATCCAGTGTGACCTCACCTTACTTTAACTAATCACATCTGCAGTGACTCTATTTCCAAATAAAGTCACAGTCTGAGATACTGGGGGTTAGGACTTCAATATATGAATGGGGGGGCACGATTTAACCCATAACATTGTCCTTTCTAACTTCAACACCAGATGATCCTTTCTAAGGTGTTCTCCAGCACTGTGGTAATGATAGTAGGTGAGAACTCATTACTACTTTTTAGCTGTAAATTTTTTAATGGAACAAGCTGCCTCTGCCCATTGGTGATAATAAAAAACAAACCCCACCATTCAAACACTGGGAAAGTGTGGATGATGTATATACCTTCTATTCACTTATGTGTACATTCTTATCTAAGGCAATTTAAGTGATGTAAGGTTTTTAAAAACCTTAATCAAAATACAAAATTTTGTTTACCATATAAATAAAACTACGTAAGAATGTGCATGTATATGCATGTCTAAAATCTAATATACTATAAACGTGTTAGTTTTACTATGGTAATAAGATTATACCTTTTTTTCCAAAACAGTTTTTAAGCTGATATTTCCTATAAATAAGAGGAAAGCAAATAAATTAAAAAATCAGCTGCTTTATTAAAACAGAAAGCTTCGAATTATAGATCTTGATTTTCATGCAGTTTGAAAACAGTCATCATTATTCTGAGAACATAGAAAGAGCTAATAAGTGCTTGGTGCCTTGACGTGGTTATTAATATCGCATCTCAAATGTGACAAGAAAGTCGGGCAGAGCATTGGACTATTTTACTGTATCATTTCCATTTTTATATTAACTGTTGGCCCATTGCTTGATGCTGAAAGAGTTAACTTTGACCTCGCTTAGTCACATTTTAACTTAGAGTAAGCATAACAAAGTGATGTATGCATCATTCATTTACAGGAATATTACGAAGTATCATGGCAGGTTTTGATACTGGAAAAATAATTTTGAATTCAGAATAAAAATGCAGTGCTTTTGAGTATGATAAGATGAGAAATATAAGTGTGCCATTTGTTAATCATGAGTTATTGATGGGTTTTTTTGCAGAAGTTCTGTAAATAGCTCTATTTAAAAATGAGAAAATAGACAAAGGGTATGTAGATATTTTGGGAACAAAATGTCATCACTGAAGTTGTACTTTTTCATATATTGGACTAATAAATAGTTCAGAAAGTCCTTTGTAAATTTATCAAAATGTCATCTTAGATACTGGGTTGGAAAATTAGTAACTGCTGGAGTTGGAGTATGTGACTGTTGCGAGGTGTCACTATATGCAGGGACCTATCAGTTTTTAGCTATTGGCATAAAGCAAAGATGCTAATCATAAGTGTTGAGATTTAAAATGTCAGAAGTTCTTAGCATAAAAATAAAGGCTCAAAGTTAAGCATCTATTGCACTGTAAATCATATGTACAAAAAAAACAGTACTTAAAAGTATCAAATAAATTTCAATATCTAAGAATGACATAGATAGCAAACAACTTTATATGGTATAGGGGCATATTTCTTAATTTTATTCTTACAAAATGGTTTCTGTTAGCTTTTAATTACTCTAGATTGGGAATGGTGTATCGTTAGTACACTCTTCACATATATGCTCTTCACTCTTAAATACATATATGATAATTAATATATTTGGGGAAGTATAGTTTTGCCTCTGTGACAAAACTCTTAGATATTGGATGAAGTAGCATAAAACTTATAGTGAAATAATATAGTAATTGGATCATTTTCTCTTAACATTATTAACCACGCTGAAAGAGAGAAGATCTGGATACGAAATAGCTCCACACTTTACTACGCTTTTTCATGTGACAATATTTCTTCTGCCACTTTACATTTAACACTTTGTCCAACTTTCCAACACTTTCACATGTATTTTACTTCTTTTCTACTCCCCATGATGCAGAGGAGGTAGGTAGGAAATCCCATCTGATGAGTGAGAAGATTGGGGCTCTGAAAATTTAAGTGTCTGACCCAAGGGCAAACATACACTAAATCTTGAAAGACCTGGGACTCGAATTTGGGTCTTCAAGAGGTCAGTGCTTCACTGCAAAGCATTGTAGTTAAAACGATATTTTTAGTGCAGAATGAGGACTTCCTGCTTATCGGAGTTCATTTAAGAAAATAATAGTGTCTCTGTAATCATAAAGCTATACTGGTCTTTAAGATTTTAGCTGGGTAACACTTTGTGTTTACGTGCTACTTTTCTTCCAAAGAGAACAGAGAAATTTTTCAAATGTTATTAATGCTATTAATCTATACCTGTAAGATAGCAGATAATTTCTATCAAAGCAGATGAAAACTGACTCAAATGCTTAAGTGTTCTGCATAACGTCACTGTTTACAGCAGGGTCCGTTCTGACACCTGATGATGTAGAACTCTTCAGGTGAAGATTAAATCCTGTCTGTGTTCTCAATGGCTTTGGACAAGTTATTAAACCTCTGAGAGCCTCTGTGCCTCATCAATACAATGGGAATACTGGCAACTCCTCCTGGATAGTTGACTTAAATATTGATGGGAGAGAATGTATAAATTGCCTAAGAGAAGGCTGACACATTCAAAAAGACATGGTCTTCCCTTCTCCTCGTCTCCCTACCACTTAAAATACTTCTTTATGTTTTCAGCTTAGATTACCTCGATTAAACCTAGTTACTATTTATCACATTATTATACATAATAGATTTCTATAGTTTTATCCTCAAGTTGAAGTGCCTATTATAGTGTACCTCCTTCAATTGGATTGATTTATTTCCTCTTGCTGAAAAACAGAGTTCAGTGTCACTTTATAACAGCACAAATGATTATGCATTACTCAAAAATTAGGGAACATTTTCACAGACAGACCTTTAGAGAGTTACTATAGGTTTTTGCTGGTTTAAGCCTTGTCAATAAACAATTGATCTCTCAGAGTAAAGGAATTTGGAATTACTGAGTTTTATATTTTTAAGAATTGTAATGGTATGACAAAAGAGCTGGTTTATGATAAATGTTGATTTTTCTTTAAGTACTAAATGGAGATTTTTAGGTCATTCAAAGATTTACATTATCAGTATCAATTTTTTTTTTCTAATGAATAATCCAGGATAACTGTGCCTGATCGGAATGCATTTTTTTGATTCTGTGAAAATGTACTCCTGGGGAAAATAGTAAAATACTAAAATTGTTTGAGCATAATTTATATTATTATTACTTTGGCAATTAACTAGATACTAGTACTAGTTAATCCCTGATGCAATTCTTAATACATAATGGTATGATAGATGAAGATAATGTCTTCCTATTTGCCATGACAAAATACCTGTGCAGTTATTCTGAAAGCAGTATCGGAACATTAGTGTATACATTAAGAGAAAAGGCATTAAAATATGGCCTGCTTTCCTATTTTTGAAATACTGGTCTGGTCCATCAAGTTCTGGTTTGTTGAGCATGACTTTTGCAGTGATAATAAAATGTAAATTTTGCAGGAATGGATGGACGATTACATCAAGCACAGTACCTAGTATCTCACTTACATTATTGCATTTAGTTCTTTGTTTGTTTTTTTAACACTTAGTTCTTAACCCTATGAACTCAGTGGTATTATCTCATTTTGCACATGAGGAAACTGGGACATGGAGAAGGTAAGTATCTTGTTAATGTCAGACAACTAGTTAGAATCACAGTGCAATCTCTGCCTAACTACAAAAGCCATGTTCTTTTTGTTTTCTTAATTACATGCAGTCATTTAATACTCATTAGATGTCTGGAATTCTGTTTTAAGGTCATGAAATTTTACTTCATTTTCTGAAGTAATAAGAGATAAATGAAAAATACACAAAATCATAAACTTCGTTTGTTAGATTTCTGGAAAAGGTAAAACAGAATAGGAGAGCAGACAATAGTAGAATGGTCTTGTCTAAAATTTACTTATTTCACATGTGCATTATTAGTCATTATACCAAGAATATTTACTGAGTTCTTATTGTGTACCAAGCACTATGCATTCATGTGATTATCTGAACTTTATAACGAGGGTACCTAGACTAGGTAGGTTTTCTGTCCCCCAGGAATCTGTAACTTTAGTAATGGGAATTTGGGATCTATTTTTACCATTACAAAAAATTGATATTTTTCCATGTTTGTGCATTGTGAGATTATTTAGGTTAACTAAATTTCTTTGCTTCTTCACTTAAATTTCATCAACCAGTGTGGTAGCATTATTTTTTTTTCTATGCTGACCAGATGTGTTGACTGGCAGATACATGCTTTTAATTTATAAAACACATTGATTATTAATAAATCGTGTTTATTAGTCTTTGAGAACATGAAGTTTTGGATTTAGTACAAAGAAGAAGAAAAGCAATAAAAAAGAAGAAATCCTTGTTGATTAAATGTTTGGAAATGATTGCGCTGATGTCTATGTGGATCTTTCTTAATGAAATATTTTTATGCTTACATGGATGATCATCAAGAAAATGTTCTTTTTTTTTTTTCTTTTTTGGTCTGCAAAGTCGTTGACTTTCAAAATGACAGAATCCCAGGTTCATTTCATTGCACATATATCTCTCAATTGACCAGCCAGAGAGCTCAGTCTTTAGAACCGATCAATCGATCATTGTAATGCATCTAGAAGCTTCAGATAGTAGATGTAAATTGAGCAATTTATTAGAACACAGAAAGCTCTGAGAAGTCTTTACATAAAATAATTCATTTGAATATCAAACCATAGACAAATAAGAAAAAAGAGCTTACTGGTAGGGAGAATGACACTTTATCCAATATTTTTAAACAATTCTGTTATTCTTGGTGGCTGATAATACTGTATTAATTACCACTTACTGATGCCAGGAACCAAAATATCTAATCATGTTATCTAGCATGATATATAACATGATTAGATATTTTGTAATATCTAATTTAATGTTCCAAAAAACATTTGATGTTGGTGTATACATGCAAACGAAGGTTAAGAATGGGCACACATGTACCTCTGGCTTGGGCCATGCAAAGGCAATATATGTAATCAAAATGTTTGCACCCCCGTAATATTCTGAAATTGAAAAGATAAGAAAGAAAGAAAGAAAAAAAGAAGGAAAGAAGGAAAGAAAAAAAGAAAGAAAAAAGGAAGGAAGGAAAGAAGGAAAGAAAAAAAAAGAAACTTGCCCAAGGTTATGTACCTTGGTATTGAACTCAAGCTTGCCTGAAACAAAAAAAACACAAAGTCTTCTATTATGTCACATTTAAATGCAGTGTACTGGAGAATATAGTGATAGTATCATGGCACACTACTGAGCAACAAAGGAGAATGAATTATTGATACAAGCAACAACTTGAATGAATTTCAAGATAATTATGCTGAGTGAAAAGCCAATTCCCAAAGATTACACACTGTGTGATGTCATTTATCTAACATTCTTGAAATGACAAAATTATAGAAATGGAGAACAGATTAACAGTTGCTAGGCGTGATGGAGGAGTTGGTGTAAGGTGGGCAGAAGGGTGTTGGATATGGTCATAGAAGAGCAAAACAAGGCATCTTTATTGATGATGGAACTGTTTCGTATCTTGACTCTGGTGGTGGATACTTGAGACTGAACATGTGATAAAAGTGCATAGAACTACACACAAACGCACGCACACACACACACACACGACTACAAGTAAAATTAGGGAAAATCTGAGTAAGATGAGTGTATTATATCACTGTTGATATTCTGGTTGTGATATTGTCCTATAATTTTCCAAGATGTCATCGTTGTGGGAAACTGTGTAAAGAGTACTAGGGATCTCTGTAATATTTCTTGCAACTGCATGTGAATATACAATTATCTAAAAAAATTAATTCTAATAATCATAAGATGTAGCAAAAGGAACCTGGAAAGGGGAAAATTTCAGTGAGCTTTGGAACCTGCTGCTTTTCCCGATTTCTAAACAGCCGGAGAACTGAGGTTGTGATGCCTTTGACAGATTGTAAAGTTTTAGCAGGCTAGCAGGCAGATCACAGGATTGGAGGTTAACAAGGGCCAGATGGACGTTAGAACAAACAAGTCCTGGCCATGGGACCAGCCCTGCTATGTTTCAAATCAGTGCAAATCTCACATGAAGAATTTTAGCCGGTCCACTCTTCTTGGTCCCTGACAGTGGCCATTCAGCCCCCAGTAATTGCTAAAACATAGAAAATATACATGCTGTGTTTTTCAGATAATATGAAGTATTTTTGTGCTTTTAAAATGATGGTAATGAGTTAAATGAATAACTTATTTTATGTGCATATTTTTGTTTTACTTTTCATAAAAATTCACAAATTAGGAAATATATTTAATTCAAATAAGATTTTTATTGTGCACATGTAGTCACAGCATACTGGAAATATTAAGTAAATATATATCTTTAGTCTTAAGAATGTCTAAACTTCTGCACATCTCAACATACTACAAAGTGATTATCATATTTGCTTATAGTTATTTGTTTGTATGTGTCTTGCCTGACTAAATATCAAGTCCTAGGATTGTGGAATAATTCTTCTTCATTTGTTTATGTCTCTCTTCTTCCTTGGACCACCATCCTTTTACTCCAGGCCTGAATGTCTAGTGTAATAACATGCAAATAGCAGATGCCTAATTAATGTTTGTTGAATTAATTTAAAAGTGAATGATAAGGGGAAAAAGTCCAGCAATGTAGCATATATGAATTTTGAAAACATATTAAATTTCTAGGGAAGTAAATTCTAAATAGAGTCAAAAGTGAAGGAGCTGAGACCCAGGGAAAGAATATTTGTATAGTCATCAGAAAAGTGCTTCATCAAGGCCTGGAGCAGGCTGCACAGATATCCTGGCATCTGTCAGGTGAAAGTTGCCTATCATCTGGCCAGAAGGGTGATCTAGAGACCAAGATTCACACCCAGGGATACAAATCAAAAGTCGAATACATGGCATGTTGCCTCTCACCAGACCTAAATGTAGTGTTATCTTGCATCTAATTGGAGTTTGATGCTAGAATATCTTTCAGACATTCAGGCTAGTCCGGAAACACATACAAAATATAAACCTTTCATGCATGTAATTTCATGCATCTCATTTATGTTTCTTTTGTCTGTTTTCATTGCTCGGTTTTCATTTGCTTTAATTTACTAATAAATTTGTCATGTAAAATCTTCAAGTTGCCTATAAATTATTGAGGAGAGAAATTTATTTTTCCTTCCTTAGCAAAAAATTTTTAAACCAGGATACTTTCTCCACAGATGAACAGAAATATTGTTGCCAAAGACCACCATATAGATTTGATAACTTTATAACCAATCTATGAAGCTTGTACATTCTAAACATGCATTTAAAAAGAAACATTTTCAACACAGAGAGGGAGATAGAGAGATATAAATATTTAGCTCCACGGGAAAAAAGAACTATCATCAATATGGACTATAAACAACTAGGCATTATGTGTAAAGGACTCCAGTAATTTCCATAACAACCCTCCCTGTATTGTGTGTTAATTTTCACATTTCGTAGGCACAACAATCAAACCTTGGAAACATTAAGTAATTTATTCAAAATCATACAAAAATACTGGAGATGGGGTTAAATTTGAGGGCTGATGACAGAGCCCTATTCATTCTGCAACACCAAGTAGTATTTTCAGACCAAAGTAAAAGAGAGAGAGAGAGAAAAAACAAGAAGAGGGGGAGATCTTGTTTCATATAATTTAATTTTTAGTTATCTACAATTTCAATTATCTTTATTCCTATCCAATTCTGTATGTGGGATGGTACATGTATAATTTCCTCTGTTTGTCCTTATCTTGCTATATACGGAAGCACTCATGTTATTGGCTGTTGAAATGGCTTCTGAATTGAAATACGGTACATCTAGTCAACCTGAGTGCCTACAGGTCTTAATATGATAAGGAAAGTTCATTCTCACAGAATGTCTCATAGTCATTCAGCAAACATATATTAAATGCTTGCTGTGTACTGGGATACTGTGTTCTATGTACTGGAAAGACAAAGATGAATATGACATGGTTCCTGGTTTTAAGAAACATACAGAGTGGTAGAGAGGGCTATGTACAAAGAGTGAATAGATGCAGAAATAGAGGGAAGCAAAGGGCCATTGGTTGTACAAAGAAGGGAAAACTTAACCATTTCTGGTTATTATGAAGCTATGGGGAAACTAGAACAGGCTTCACAGAGAATGTGATGCTTGACCATATGTTGAAGGAATAGTAGCTGAAGATGAGGCTTAGAGAGGTACTCTGGGATCAAATTTTAAAGGACCTTGCAAAGAGGTTAGACTTCATTCTCCTGGTAAAGAAAACAATTAATGGGCAATTTTTTTTTTATCAGGTGAGTGATATGATCAGATGCAAATTTCAAAATTATTCCTTTGGCAACCATATGGAAAACTGATTTTAAAAAACTGAAAGCAGAAAATTAAGGGGGAAGACTTAATCCAGGTGAGAAATATTGGGGGCTTCAATAAGGCAGGGTCAGTGGGAGTTGAAAAGAGGGGCAGATTTTATAGATATTTAAGAGAACTTGTTGGTTTACAACATGCTGGAATTGAAGAGTCTGCAATAACTGAATGGTTCCATTAACTGAGAGAAAAATTATAGTAAGTAGAGCAGGGTTTAGTTGGGAATTAAATGAATTGGTTTAGGTAAATTGTTGAGTTTGAGGATATTCTGGAAACCACCAATTAGTACTGAGTCAGTCTGTCAGTAAAAAGATTTTCATTCTTCTGTGTTATGTAGCCTAGATGTAAAAAGAAAAATGTACAGAGAGATTGCAGAAATGATTTATGATGTAGGGTTGATGAAAGACAAGTAGATGAGTTGATTAAGATTTTCAGTAAAAGAAGAATGTAAGTGGTTCACCAGAGCTAGTAAAAAAGAAAAAGGACAGGAAGAAACGGATAGATTGACAGAAAACAAGCAGCTCAAGAAATTAAAGGTTCCAGGATTTCAAAAAAGATAAAAGATTGAAGGAGCTGAATGAAAATAGTTTGAAGATTCTACAGGCAGAACTAATTCTGAGTCATATGGTATTCTATAGATTAAGGCTATGTGAGTGGGTTGCTGAAATTATGTGGGAATAAATGCTTTATAGGAAAGGAGATAAAAAAGACTGAGAAGATAGGAAATTGGACAGGTTATCTCCATGCGTCACAATCACTCAATATTATTACATGAATTAGGTTGGAGAGGTATACTGTAAGCCAGGAGTTAATTTTTTCTATGAATGCAGAATGACTTGGAGATCAGCGGAAGAAATGATTAAAGGGAAGTAGAGGGTGGTATAGTAAAATTATACTGGTCTCAGGAAAGAAAAATTTTTTAAAGAATGGATTAATTATATTCTTAACCTTGAAGTAAGAAGCTAGGATAATACCTTGGGTAGTATCTGCATCCAGTTTCAGTAATTGTTACACCATGATAAACTAGCTGTATGTACTCCATGACTAGATAATGGCCACCAGCAAATGAGACATGGAAACCTGCTCTATGTCCTAAATAATACAGCATGTTTTATGACAGAAGTTCTTTGGAAAGTTCATGCTGAGGGAACAATTAATTACGATTGGGAGGAGAAATCAGGGACTGTTTTATCAAAGAGAAAATGTTGGACCAATACTTGAAAAGTATATAAGAATTTGGCTGAAAAAAAAAAAACAAAAAAAAGGAGAGAGAGAGAGAAAGAAAGATAAAGGAGTAGTCTAAAGCTGGAGCGAAAAGAAGATGAGGATGGGAAGATTTTATCCTAGAGGAAAAGGAGGTTTTGGAAACTTTGTCTTGTTTTGTTCTGTTTTCTTAGTAGGAGTAGTAGTATAGACAAGAGTAGGAGGTATTTTAGTTAGAACTCGTGAAGAATTCAATAAGAGATGCTTTGTGCTAATTTATATTACTATACTACAACTTTCTTAGGAATTTTATTTATTGTATATATTGTTTCTGGATAAATCAATTTGTGTAAAGGTAACTTAGTATTAATTTGAAAAAGGAAATGCCATTTTATGGATGATCAGAAATATACCATTAATATTATAAATCATCACCATCACAGTTCTAGAAAATCCTCAACTAAAAGCAAAGATTAGAAGGTCAACATGCAACTTTTGGATCAACTTGAAATATATTCAGTCACCAATTTTTAAAACAATGTTCTCTTTGTTATGAAGTGGTAATTTTTTTAAAATTCTAAAAAACTAAATTCTGTTTAAGTTTTAATTCTGTGAGTGTCGAGCTACAAAATGGATCAAAATCATTATCCTGGTGTTTGCTCGCTAACACCATTTTATGACAATGTTGAGATTCTGGCATATATATGAAATGTATTAATGGCAAGTAGTTGAAGGAGAGGAAATTTGTTGGAAATCAAGTTAGACCTATGTCACTAGGGGACACATATGGAAACTGATGTAATGTAGGGATCTGGATAAAATGTTTATTTGTTTCAGTTCTTGGTTCAGAACACTCTTTTACCTGGACCAAGAACCGAAGCAAATGTACTCTTTCTGGTTCCAACTTAAGCAATTTGAGGCCTCGCAATTAGAATTTGAGATATGTGAAACTGGGTCAGATTTTCTTTCTGCTTCAGGCTATATATTAATATATGTATGTGTGTACATATATATGTATATATATATATATACATAAAACAACTAGAACAATTAGTCTTAAAGCTTGCCCATTTGCTTCATGTTAAAGCTGTATCTTTATATCCTTTCTCCAGAAGGAGTTTTAGCTAGATAATAATAATTTTAACTGAAATTTGTTAGACTATCAAATGCATGATGACAGGATTGATTGTTAACTTTGTATATGTTTAGTCTATTCTGTCTTCAAAATATATGCAACATTTTCTGTCCTTTGAGATGAGATAAGCAGAAGTCATTTTATATGCTGAGTACTATTTTTTTAATATTTTAAAAAAATGGGAACATGAAATGTTTGTTCCAAGCCAAGGTAACAGTGACTTTATGGTCAGTGTCTGGATATGAAAGAGGAATAGAGGAAGATTGATGTTTTGATGGATAATAATTGACTCTTAGCTGTTCTCACTTTTCTAAAGGCAAGAATGAATTTGCACTGATGCTTCTTTGCTGTCATTCTAAATAATATATTTCTGTGGATCGAGCTGTTATCAGTAATCGTAAGTAGGTATTTTTGTGACAGTCAGTATTCTGGAGCCTGCGTGATGCATCCATCCTTGGCCTCTCCAACTCTCCCTGGTTAACGTGTTTGAGGTTTCCATTTGTGCACTTCCTACCTCTCAGGGATAAATCTGCACAGTCTTTCTAATACTGTTGTTACCAGAAACTCTCTGAGTAAGAAGCATTTTAGACTCTGATTGAGCACCTGGGCTCTATACTCATACTGCCAGTAAGTACTTGCTAATGCTTTGATTGGGCCTGTCATTTAAGCTCTCTACATCATGTGCCTTCACTGACAATGGGAATATTGATGGACAGTAACCTACCTCATGGGGACATTGTCAAATTGAATGAACAGGCGTGTGATACCCTCAGTATAGTGCTAATAAATGCTCAATAATTGCTTGATATTGTACTTATTTTGATGTCTTTTGGGAATTCATTTGACTATCTTGTCAACCTTATTTCAGAAACACTTGAACATAAGATCTGTAAAGCATTCTGAGAATTCATAAAATTAACTTACTAAGAATTAACAGACGGTGTAAGCCCTATTTAGTAGGAAAGTGGGCTGAGAAGTCTGTTAGACCTGATCTGAACCTGACTATGCCATTTACTAAGTGTTTTTCTGTGGGCAATTTGTTTAAACTCCCTTTGGTCTAAAAGGCTTCTTACTCATTTTTGAAATGGTGGGAATAATAGTACCCACCTCATAAGGTTGTGAAAGAATTAGATGGGAAAGTGTATATACACCACTTCACATACTGGCTGAATTCAAGATATGATAACTATTGTTATGATAAATATTATTTTCAAATTTTCATAAAAAGATTCCCTTTCAGAAGTTGTCTCTGCCCACCTGTAATAGCAATACTGATTACTGCATAAGCCATGATATTCCATGTCTATGCACTTAAGTCTTTTAAATTGCTGCCTAAGGTGTCAATAAATTATAAACTATAAAATAGTGGATATTGAAACCTGAGGTTCATATCAAATTTAGATATTTATTTAGTTGAAGAAAGCCACTAAAGCTATTATAATTTAAGGAGTTTTCTCCAGCATGAGAGAATATTTACAGGTTTTTATTAAATTGTCATTCTATATAAGTTGCTGGTCTTGCAACTGTTGACAGAGATTAAAACTGTGCTTTTCATTATAGGGCATTCTGTATACAGCATGCATTTTGTGGTTAGTTTTACAAAATAAATTTAAATATTGCTTCTTTCCACTTAGTATTAATATGCAGCTGGCATGTGTTTATAAATGATGTATAAGTAGCTATGTTTTGCTGCTTATAAAACACAGAGAGCTTATATGATTTGCTTTTCTTTCATTTTTATCCCCTTGTGTTCTCAGTGTAAAAATTATCATTTCTCCCCATTTCAAGTCCTCCTTTCCTTCCCCTTCCCCTGCTCCTGCCCCCATGACTTGAATAGTGCTTCATGCACACTACATTTAGTGAGTGCTGGTATTATCTCTTTGGGAAACAGAGTTGAAATTTCCTCAGATCCCACTAAGCTTCCTCAGCCTGTCAGTATTGAGAATGTGGAATTGACTCCAAACAGGAGGATCTCCAAGTGACAGAAAAATCACTGTTGCTGAGATGTGAAAATTAGAGAAAATGCTGGATTTGATAACATGGAGGTAACACCTCAAAATATGATTTTTTTACTCCGTTTCTTTCACTTCCTATTTTCATGGCAATCAAAAAACTTAATTATTTAATTTTAAGTTAAGCATTTACTGTGAGCATATCATTTATTCTCATTTAACTTCAGATCCCATTCACACAATTAAAACACAAGTAATTTCCCTCACTTGGTTGTTATGATCAAAGAAGATAATGTATATAAAAGCACAGGATAAGCTATAAGATTGGTAACAATGTGTCAGGTATTATGCTTTATGTCTTGCATATGTTTTCAAATTTAATCATCATTTCAACCTTAAGAGATGCATATTATCATCATTTTTCATACAAAGAAAAAAAGGGCAAATAAAGACACATGCTGATAAATGGTTGTTGGGCTTGATTTTAGTCCAGATCCAGCTGATTTCAAAGCTAGTGGTTTTTATTTTTTTATCACAATATACAAATATAATATATTGTTATTGTTAATTATATATAACCAGTGTCCCTTATTTTATTTAGTATACTGAAATTCAAACTTAATAAAACAGAAAATAACTTGGAGTGATCATTAATTTTTCAAAAGAATTCTTTGTTTTTGAAGATACAACAATGTCTTTTTTTACAGAACATTTTCTTTTAGTGCAATTAAGGCACAATTTGATTTTTAAAGACTTCGCTTCTATACAACTTTCTAAGAATATATGTGTACTAGTCCATTTTGCATTGCTATAAAGGAAATATCTGAGAATGGGTAATTTATAAAGAAAAGAGGTTTATTTGGGTCACGGTTCTGCAGAATATACAACCATGGCCTCAGTATTTGTTTCTGGTGAGGGCTCCAGGGAGCTTCCCATCAAGGCAGAAGGCGAAGGGAGAGCAGGTGTGTCACAAGGTGAGAGAAGGAGCAGAGGGAGGAAGTGGTGTCGGGCTCTTTTAAATAACCAACTCTTGCACGAGCTAACAAAGGGAGAAATTTCTCATTATCATAGGGAAGGCACCAAACTATGCATGAGGGATCTGCCCCTGTGACCCAAATAGCTCCCAATCTGCCCCTATCTCCTACACTTGGTATCAAATTTCAACATGAGATTTGGAGAGGGCAAACATACAAACCGTATCAATGTGTTTTGAATAGACTGATGTACTCCTATGGTTTCTTTTCACTTTGAGCTCGGGAAATAGATGAAGCAGGTTAAATGTCAGAACTTATGTAGTGTGCTTTCCGTGTCTTCACAATATGTAAGTCTGAGGTGTACCTGGGTAAGAGATGTAAACGATGTTTATTGCTCTAATCTACTTACAGGCCGTTAGCTTTCCACACATTTGGGCTTTAAAGAACTAGATGAAAGGAAAAAAATGCCTGTGAAATTCAAAGATTTCAATTTTTAAAATGTGCTGAAGTGGTCCCACTAGATCCTTGAGCTCAAGTGTGATGTCTAATTTAGAACATATTGGAAATATAAGTCACAGAATCAGGTGACTTTGCTTTTTGGTTTGTGCTACAATTACATACTGAAAATTTGCACAAAGTGAGTGTGTCATGGTAAAGATATTGGAAATTTGAAAGTTGTGTCTTAATTGAATTGACTACATAGTCATCTCAACTTAGTATTTTCTAGGCCACAGCAGTTAAAATCATAACTAAGCTATTTTAAAACCCAGTGAGTAAACAATGGAATGTTATTCCAAAAGTCTTTAAAGGTAAATAATCCTTGCCTTACATCAGATAATTCAGAAGTTATTGTTTTTAATAAAGTTCTTTTGCATTGTAGATAATATATTATTTCACATTGATAGAATTTAATTTGTGCTACCAGTTTAATCCTCTCTGCCCCCGTATGGTACCAGATGATTCTTACCATAATGTTAGCCCTTATTATTAGACCATTTAACGGCCTTTCTCTTTAATAATGGGAACTCATTTAATAATGCATGGTTTGTGTTACATTAAAGATAATTACAGGATACCTAGTAGTTGCTCTAGTTAAAAATAAATTTAAATAAGTTGCTCCCAATATTACAATAAACACAAAATGAAGCTTATTGGTAATTACTAATTATGAGACAAAATCATTAAGAGCCCTGTGGACAAGAAGAGAACAGACTTGAATCATTTTTTATGTGTGGTTAAGACATATTCCCAGGTTTTATGAGCTATGAGGATTGAAGTTATTCATATCTTATGAAAATTAAATGCTAAATGTGTTTTAAATGCATCAATAATTTGAAGTGTACTAAATGCTATTATAAAAATGCTCCCAAAATTCCTAGTTAAACAATATTGCTGGGTGATTTTTGAGACCTTAAGTTAATAGTTATCACTGCTGCCCTAACCCTGCATAGAATGAGGGCTGCCAGGACAGTGATTCTGAAGAAAAGAGGATATTAGAATCCCATTATCAGAGATAGGCTAGAAGTCAGTGATCGAAGATGGTGAGCCCTCAGTCGATAGGGCAGGAAGGTAGTTGTGTCACCTAAGGACTCAAATCCAGGAAATTTGGTAAATCAGTCTAAAAGTACCAAGACTGGGTGATCCCACATGACTCTGAAGTCAAGACTGGACTTTTTGTATATGCTGTGTCAAAAAGTTAAGCATGATGAGAGGGTTTAATGTAAGCATGGACAAATCATTTATTATTCCTTTACCTCTGATTCTGTCATACAATTAAAATAAAATTAATGCTCCTCTCATTTAGTTGAAAGGGTCAAAACCTGAATTCATGAGATGGGAGTGGGAATAGGTAGACTTTATCAAGCTACAAGAAGCGTAAAGGGAAGAGGGAGAAGAAGAGGCATGGCAAATTCTGACAATCACTGAACATACTCACTTGGGAAAGTGGCTAGCAGGTTATTTCCAAATCTTAAAAAAATTTATAAGGAAATACATTGAGTTAAGCCCAAGGCAAGAACTTGTTCTTTTGTTCACCGTACACAATTGATTTTTCGTAGCATAACTCTGGAGCAATACTGAAATAACCGTGGAACGGGAGAAATTTTAGATTATTTTTGAGTTGCTGAATTCAGAGTTCTCTTAATATTGTATTGAGATAAAAAAGTGAACACAAAGTATTTGACTAAAAAAAAAAAAGAAGCAGCAAAATAACCCCAGCTGTTCAATGAGTGAAAGTTCCTTTTACTTCCTCTCCTCGTTTTCATTTTTAAACAGGGATTTTAACTTTACTTTTATTCTATTGAACTTCTCGTTAAATCAGAATTATTGTATCAAAATTTTTGAATTTGGGGACTAAATCTAATGGGAAGAAGATGAGAAAAATGACGTTTCTTGGTGATTTAATCAAACTATGCTCCCTGGGGATTTTTTTTTTTTTTTTTCGTGACAGAGTCTCACTCTGTTGCCCTGGCTAGAGTGAGTGCCATGGTGTTAGCCTAGCTCAAAGCAACCACACACTCCAGGGCTCAGGCAATCCTACTGTCTCAGCTTCCCGAGTAGCTGGTACTACAGACATGCGCCACCATGCCCAGCTAATTTTTTCTACATATTTTTAGTTGTCCATTTAATTTCTTTCTATTTTTTTCTTTTTAGTAGAGATGGGATCTCGCTCTTGCTGAGGCTGGTCTCAAATTCCTGAGCTCAAACAATCCACCCGCCTCAGCCTCCCAGAATGCTAGGATTACAGGCAGGCGTGAGCCACCGCTTGGCCTCCCTGGGGATTTTTAAGAGTAGTTAATTTTATTGTAATCACTATGTAAATTTTCCCCAAGTTCCAATCATAGGTATGCTATTGCTTACCCATGCTTCCCCTAGTCATATAGAAAAGATCAGTAAACTATTCCAACATCCTGCATTTAAATAGACACGAAGTTCATATGAAATCTGAACTGTGTGTATCGTAATGTGTGTCCAGGAGGAGTGGTTATTGTGGGTGGGAAAGCGCGCAGCATTGCGACAGCAGTGGTCTATGAATGTTGGGTTCTCCTGTGGTTGTGAATAAATTCCAGATAGAATCTACCATCAGGTATTTGCTTCAGATTTTGGACTTAACCATAAGTTTGTAGAACCATGATAGATTCCTCCATTGCAGTAGTTCTCAGTATGATAGACCCAATAACTCCTTTGTATAAAACCTTTTGCAATGCACTTTTTAGTAAAATGAAGCTAACTGATATTTTCTACTTACACATGTGATTTTTAAAAGTAATTTTAAAATGATATATGCTTTATTATGTAAATGTATGGGTGCGGCTTCTCTAGAAGATAGGTGAAATGGATGCTTATAGTGGTTCTGTATATAGGACCACTAAGATAGAATGGCTAATATACAGACAGACATTAGTGTGCTGTGTTAGGGACTGAAATACTGGGAGCAGCTCTGTTGTCAGTACTCGATTTTCCTAAATGGTAACTGAGCCTTGACAAAGCTCTGATAAATAAAATAAAAATATCCCTGGATTCATAAAATAGTTTTATTTTTAAAGAATTTATGTTTATACTAAAGAGTGACAAAAATAAATGTTTAAATATTGATGTGTCAAAAGGAGTTAGGTTATGGGCTTATATAACTATACACAGTTCTTTCATATACACAAATATGCATATGTATAGATATATATTCAGCAAGATATTTGAAAGTTAGATCAGGTGTAGGATAATTCTTTACAGGATTGTTCTTTGAATGCAGAACAGCTAGCAAGTAGAGTCATATGATCAATGAAAGAGCCTCTCAAATTTAAAAGTTAACAAATGACAGTCTAGAGGACACCGCCACCTCAGGGAACAACTGTTGCTGTGTATTAGTGCATCAACATTTTAAATCTCAATTAAATTTCAGGAAATATTAATTCTCTAAGAAAGGTCTAAAATCAAATAGAATGGTAGGGAAAGTAATAATAATACGACTCTCTAGTGTTTAAAATGCTTGATATTATGAGCCTTCTGTAGTTCATACATAGCACTGTTTTCATTTGGGTTGTATACCTAGACTAAATGTGAGTGAGATACTGCTGGCCATATACCTTTTCAAAGCCCTTTTCTTTAAATATTAAATGATGCGGCATGTTCTTCCTACTTGTGAATGCCATGACATAATGTATGTGAACCTGCTTTGTAAACTGTTGAGCCAATTATGAATGTTATCAATTCCACTATGGAGATTGTCTTAAATACTGACACAAGGATTTGTTCATAGCTCCTGAGAAAGCAATGGAATCCTCTTATTTCATTTGTTCTCCTGGGGTAGTAAGTTTAAGTAAGCTTATACAAAGTTAATGATTCATTAGGCTTTGAGTTTTGGCCTGCAAAAACAGTGCTATTTCTTCAGGACTTTATATTCCTCTGAGTGTTTCATGCCTGGGCAGTAGAGAGGGACTAAAAAAGTCATTCGCATTTCCTTTTTAATCATGGCAATACACTGAAATCAAAGAATCATAGCTGTTTAGAGAGCCCTTTAATTGTTTCAGTCATTAAAATAAAGCTGTTTATTGAACATTAAACATATGCCAGACACTATGTTATTAAAGATCCTGTAGGCCTCTTACTCCTACTGGATATGTAGGAAAACCAATCTTGCCTTTCTCTATTGGTTAAAAATTAAGTGTCTGATCTCTTTTCAAGTGTAGGTGAAATAGCATAAAATAAACATTCTTTATAGTCAGCATTCTGTCCCTAACACAAAGAAATAATAAATGCTTGAGGTGATACATACTCCAATTACCCTGATTTGATTAATACACATTGTATATCTGTATCAAAACATCACAGTACCCTATAAATATATACAACTATTATGTACCCATAATTAAAAATTAAAATAATTAAAAATTAAAAAATAATTAAAAAATTAAAATCTGCCAACTCTACAACAACAAAAATTCTAATGGACAAAAGTGCTAATTTCTGTGAAGCCCTCTTCCTACTGCCTTTTCACTTCCTAAAATGGTGCCAAAGATATTGGGGAAGGAAGTTAGATATACAAGACTATGGTGAAACATTGGGTGTTTCTGTGTGAGTATCTTATTGTCACGTTTGGTCTCTGCACCTTCCATTGGTGTGTGCCAATTATTGTTTACTGACATCTGCACCTAATATGATTTGTGTTCTGCTCTGATTTATCCTGATCTGCTCTGACTAGCTGCCTTGGCTCCATTTGGCTCTGTGAAAGTCAGACCCTACTTTCTGCCCTGAGTCACCTGCAGCCCCAGCTTTGGATTCCTGTGAATTATGTTGGTGGAACTGCACCACAGGCCTGCTTGTTCTCAATTCAACATCCTGGCCATGCAGGACTGTGCTTGCAGCAGGCCAAAACCAAACCCAAGATTGTCCCCTCTGCTCCTAAGGGTATGAGATTGAATCGTGACATAGGACAGTATAGGGTATCTCGTAAGGAGGCCTCCTCAGAAGTTATAGAGACTGGAGTAATGGAGAAGCCAGTCCCAATCTGCTGGTAAGGTTAAGCCCGCTTCCCTGATGCCCCTCTCTGTCTGTTGGACAAATGGTTAGGAAAGTTAGGACACGCCCCCGCTGGAATGGCTCTTCAGCTTTTCTCTCCTCCTCCCAGTATTCTCTGAGGCCAGAAAAAGAAGTGGCATTTGACTCCACAGCCTTTTCCTGTCAGCACTTTAAGTCTGACCTTCGTTACCCAAAAGGAGGAGCCAAAGGAATTTTGACAATATCTTCCAAGTCATGGCCCAGATTACAAGGCCCATGTGTGCTGCAAAATCATACTTTGAATATCAAAAGCTGAATTTTATCTTGATTTTTTTTTGCATTCTATCTATAACAAATCTTAATCCTCACACTCTACCTTGCTCCATTCAATTAGGTGCCTTGAGTGAACCATAGTAGAAATTTTGTTCTCAAAAATGCAAAGTAGAAAAGCACTTTAATAATTTTCAAAATATGTCCCCCGTAAACTAGATGTCGGAGATGCAATGGTGGAGAGGACAGACATGATCCCATAGAGCCCATGTATTATTCACGGAGAATGGGCGCAGGATAAGTACATACAAATAAAATAAATAGGGAGTAGTGTTATGAAAGAAATAAACATAATGTTATGGTAGTGAATATTCATAGCTTTACAGAAATTAGGTGGTTCTAGTCTTTTGTCTAAATTTCAAGAAACTCAGACTTAGAAATCTCCAAATATTAATCACTTAGTTACTGGAAGTCAGAAGGAGTGGCAGAACTCCACAATCCTTACTGAGTGAACCCATTCCACAGGTGACACTTAAAAAAATAAAATGAAATAATGGTTCTGGCATGGGTCCAGGTTAGAGTGGCTTGTATTAAACATTATGCTGTAACATATTTTCAGGGTCTCTGCTCTAACTAAACTGGCTGCTCTCTACCCCCATGATGACTTATATGTTCCATGACTTTATGATTTCTTGTTTCTCATTCCTGAAATGCCATCTCCTTTCACTTCTAGCATTATAATTTTTATTTCTGCTCAGATACATTCTTATTTATTATTCCAACTCTGATGATCCCATCAAGAAATAAGCTCTCAGCTCTTGAAATTACCTTATGTGACATTTTTTCACATAACTGTCTGAATTATTGTTTCATTTCTCACTACGTTGAAAGCTTTTTGTGGTCCAAATAATATATATGGTAAATTTATATACTGCTTTTCTCACTGTTATCAGTAAATATTGGGTGAATGAATACATGATGTATGCATCGAAAGTCCATGATTCTAGATTCCATAGAAACACCTAGTAAATGAATGATTTGAGGACCTCATAATCTAGTCCAGTAAATGAAGGACATAGTTTCTGGTTCTGTTTACAGCAACATTGAATGCATATAAGAATAAAAGCACAATGAATCATAAATTTTTTTAAAAAGGTAAAAAAGAACAAGAAACACAAATACTTGACTAATTATAGTTTGTGTATGGGGAGATTAGAGCCAAATGTGGTTAGTGAAGGGAGCCAAAGGCAGAAAGATTGGAGCTTAAACCATTTTTGAAGTGCAGGCTGAACAGGTTGTGGTGTCTTAGGGAAAGTGCCTTAGAGGAAGCTGTAAAAATTACAGAAGTCATAGAAAAGTGAACACAAATTTTGTGTAGAGTATATTATGTTGATATACCTGACCGAAATATTAGCTGGGGAATCTGGGGAATGGCAGAGTGGAAGCTTTGAAGCCTGAGGTTAGGAGTCTTAATCATATTCAAGGGATAATTGGGAGCCATTGTTGGCTTCTAAGAAGAGGAACTTGAAATAACATTCAGGGAATACTCCTACTCCTGTTCTTTGCTCATGCTGTTTTCCCATCTGGAAGATTTCTTTTCCTTTCCTCTCAACCTCTAATCTTTAGCCCATTTCTTCAAGGCTTAATTCATGTTCCACCATCTCTGAAGCTTCTTTGATGATTCCAACCAATGTGTTCTCATGTGTTTCCCTCTCTTTTTCTCTCTCTCCATACAGTCTGCGTTTATTGCTTTCACTACAAAAGTAGTACCTTTCTTAATTTTCTCTTCTTAACTTCTAACTGACTCTTTAAAAGATTTTAAAATGTGCTTTTGTTGACTAGTCCAGAGGTTCTTACTTATATGTAAAATGAGGTCTTTGCAGCCAGGGATTGTATATTATTATATTCTTGTATACTCCATCTAGCATAGATCTAGGTTCACAAGTGTTTAATATGTATCTTTAACTTAAAGTGGGAGAACTTATGACTCAAATATCAACTCAGAGATAAAGTTTAAGAGTTAGAAGAGACCATAGAGGCCCTCTCCAGAGCTTGTGTCGGGGTCATATATGAAATCAATACCAGTGATTTGCATTACATTTTTGATCATTTGTAGTGTTATCTAGCTGAATCATATACAACTGGTTCTGAATGATATTTATCTGCCTCAAAAACAAAAGAAAATGAAAACACAACAACAATAAATATTCTCTCTAAGTGAAATGTTTTTACTGTTAAAGATTTTTGAAGAGGAGTTATTGGCTTATATGTGGTAACTGAAAATACAAATGAAATTCCCCTCTGTAGAAAGACTTTAGTCATGTGAAAGCTAAAATTGTCAAATACAAGGCAACTTTTTGTAATAGTATACAAAATTAATTTTATTGCACTTAGCACACAATGTCTTGGATACTGTGGACTTAATAAATTAAAAATTAGTAGAAGATTTATTTTTCCAGTAGCCATAATCAGGAAATGAAATTCAATGTACTACTAATTACATTAAAATTTTTCATCATTATAATTCCTTTACATTTAGTTGTTAAAGATAAGAAATTCTCATTTGAAATCAATATTTTGTTAAGCTCACTAGCATTGAAAGGAATAAATTGTTCTATTAATTGTTCTGTTGGTAAATGTCATGACATCACTTATCTACTGATATCCATCTTTTCAGGTATAAAGCTGTAAACCTTGTTTGGCAGTTATCACTTCTCTGTGCATGGCAGAATTCCAGTTTTACTCAATTAGTAAAAATCAATGATCTAGTCACATTTGTGGTTTGAGAATTAACTGATGTGTTTCTATAGCTCCTAAATGCCATGTGACTGCTATATAATAAAGCAAGTGATCAGTTACGAAAATATAAAATCCTAAATAAATGCAAAATATGACTTTTTCAACCACATTTCTCTGCAGAACAGAGGTAAGATTGGACTTTTCAAATATCTACAGTGGGTGTTGAAAATTCTTGGTAACATAGTGCTTTAACATTTGTATTGAGTATTTTAGAAATGTGTTTGATAACTGAGATTGGGGAAATGCACAGAAGGCTACAGAGCCCTAAAGGCAAAGGTGAGCTGCTTGAATTTAATATGAACTAAAATGATAATACCTTGTACTTAAAAGCTAACTTTTTTGCAATATACTTAGAAGTCTTTAGCTGCATTACCTCTAATCTTCAGAATACATCTGTGAAAATGGTCTCTCTGAACAGGGTTAAATACATTGGAAAGAAACTGATGGAGATAAAGATAGGTCACTTCTCCCTTAACAGGCGCTGTGTAGAGTCAAAAGCACACACCTGATCTCAAATACAGCTGATCACAAAAATATCTTCTCCACCGGTGGGACATTTCAGTCAAGTCAAGTGTCTTTGCTGTTCTGCATGATTCAAATTTGTGTCCTAAAGAGATTTGTTGCATGATTTCTTCAGGAATACATTGAAAGTGACAGTAAAAACTAGAGTTATGAGAAGTTGGCTTAGAAATCTTTGTAAGGTAATTTTGTGGAAAAATAATAGAGCAAGTGACCTTGACATTTTAAAGTAGAATGAAATAAAATGCTGGGGATCCTATGATATTGGAGGCAGTATTTTGGATGACTGGTGTACCATCTGTAAAGTTAGTCCTTCATTTATTTTCAGATATCGGAATTTGTTTTAATTATGAACTTCAAGAAGGACCTGAAAAATTTACCTACCAACTATGGAAAGCAAATGCTATTATTATAAATTCCTTCATGGATAGGCAGGTAGCATAAATATGTAACCTTGTGAGCAGAGAAAACAATGGAGAATAATAGAACGTATGAAAAAAAGCTCAAACTTTACCCATACCTTCAAACACTGCATAAGAAGTTACTTAAGATATTAACATGATATTTATAAGTTAAAATTATTTATTTATTGAAGAAAATTTCCATCACTAAGCATCACATTGACAACTTGTTTTATATTCATATTTTACTAGAATTTTAATTTATATTAGCTTTTACTCTTCTCAATTTAGTTAATGAATTAGATATTTTTTTTCTCTAATATTGGCTATAGAGCAGAATAACAAATAAATAATGTTTGGGGAAGAAGATGATGCAAAAGCATCTTTTTGATGATCAGAAAATCATGAACAAAAAGAAAACAGGAAAAGATGTTAGAAATAATGACAAAAAAGATGGATTTGCTAAAAAGCGTAAGAATCTATGTCTTTTGTGTTATTTGGGGTCTTTGGGATATCAAGAACAAATATTTTAAGAGAAAGTTGAAAGTGGTGTATTGGAAAATAAGATTAAAGTCATTTTTTAAAAAACTATTAATATACAGATATTAGTTTAATCCATGCTGAAGAATGACATTTGCAGAGAAAGTATAAAAGAACACACTTTAAGGACAGTACACCAGTGACGATAGGAAGAAATAAAAGGAAGATATGAGAAAAGGATAGGAAGAAAACAGTCCCTGGAAAGTAAGAGAGCCCAGGGGAAACTGAATTCCAAAGTATCGCAAAGAGTGTTGTGAGCCTGACTGACTCTATTAGCGATTTTGTATGACAAATATTGCTTTTGATAGTGGGAATTGTGAAACTCAGTGTTTTTTCTCTTTGTGCTCTGAATTGTCAGTTAAGTTTCTTCTTCTGTATGTTTGTCAGTAAACCATTGAGGGAAGCTTAGGAGACGATATGACAAAATGAGAAATCAACTAAAACATTATATAATGTTAAGGTGCTGAACTAACTGGTAATGGTTTGAACACTTGGGGCCCAAGTGGGGTACTGAAAGCTTGTGAACAAGGCAAGGTCTCATTTAATGTCTCATTGTGTTTGGTTCATTGGGACATATTGATATGTACATTATTGAGAGCTCCAAATAAATCAGGGTATGACTTGACTCAACAGGATATATTTTCCTTTCATATTACTTTGGGTGACAAAAGGAAGCAGAATTAAACGAGGTTTTGTTTGCTTGTCAGAGTGTGCGGTTGGGTAAATAGGACATGCTTTTGAGTATAGCTTCAGGTATCCAGAGTAAAACCTGTCATTTTTACATGGATGCCATTGAAAATATTAATTACCGGATAGATTCCAGCCTTGATTGTAAGTTGAAAAGTAAGATTATAAACCTAGGGACCACAGCACATCAATGCAATGCTCCTTCTTGGAAGATTACTCACATATGCAAATGACACAACATATGCATGCATGTGCACAACCAATTTCTGCAAAGAAAATTAACAAAAAATGAATTCCAAAGGAGAGAATAGAAATATGTTCCACTGCCAGCCCTCCACTTTAGTGTAGACAGATAGCTGAGATGTTGAAAACTTCCAGATTTATCAGATTCCACTGATAAATTCTACATTTACCTTTATTTGTTCTGACTTTTCTAGTAACGGTATTGAGACTTTTAGCTTTGGTATTTGAGACTTTCCCAGCGACTTTTGCCTACATATGTTGTGCCTTATAGTTAAGGGCTTCTAGTTCAGTTTTCTAATCGATTTTTTTTTTAAATCACACATTTTATGCCCTAAAGTTATCAACAAACATTTCATTTTAAGAATAATTACCTTTTTAGAATAAAAAAGGAGAATATCTACCATCAGTACCTAGAAATACTTTGAAGAAGACATGGTTCTGTAATTTTAAATATTCTAACAAACCAAATATTATTCATACTTTAAGTTCCCAAGTTTCAAAGGAGTTGTATTCTAACATTCACTTGTTAATCAATAGCTTGGAAATAAAAAATATATTTTTATGTAGAAAATGATATTAGTTTCCCAGATGGAGCCACAAAATTCTCCTCAAAGAACAATGTCCTCTCAAAAATGTATTTATACTCAGTCTTTTTTTCTTATTCCCCATTTATTATTCTGAATCATAAATAATATTTTATATGCAAAACTGGACCACATATTCAAATTTTTTCACCTTATAGTTTTTCCATGCCATTTACACTAGCATGCTAGCTATAAAAGGTTTTGTTTCTATTTTGGTTTTTCTTTTTAACTCTTAAAGCTGTTAGCATCCATAGATTTTCTCCAAAGTAGTATTATAAGAAGCATATCTACAAGCACAACTCAACCTTGTCTCCGTTGCTTCTTGTAATAAAATCTTTGGCAATTTAATCTTTCTGACTCTTAGTTTCCCTACCTGTAAAATGTGGAAAGTAGTACCCGTATCATGGAATGTCTGTGAGCATTAGAGAAAGTTTGCGAAGTGTCTGGCGTAGCGCCTAACATATACTTAGATATCCTCAATATTTAATAGCCATTTATGTGTGATTCTTTATCATGTTTGTGAAAAACTCAGTTCCAACTGACTTGACCAAAAAAGGGAAATCTATTAGATCCTACGATTTGAGAAAAAAATTCAACAATGTAATTAATAGTGGCATGAGACAGCAGCAATCGGTCCTCAGAAATCACCACCACCAAAGATTTAAATAAGGACGACATTGTCTTTTGATTTTCATTTCTGCTTGTCTTGGTGTCTTGACTTCAATGCCTACCTGCGCATTTTAACTTCTCCCCGTGGCATAAGGGGAAACTGGCTATGTTTAGCTCCTAAGTTTTATTTTTTACAGTTACAGCTGCCAAGAAACTTTCTTTTTCAGCTTCCGTTTTTTAAACCTTGGGAAGGAACTTTGAGTGGCCTGTTGATTCATGTGATCCACCCCGCCACTGAACCAGTAATCTGTGGCCCAATAACAGAGTCATTTTGAATTAAAGCGAAGATACATATGGCAACTATCTTTGAGGAGGGAGTAGACTGAAATTTCTAGAAAATGGAAGAGTGCTGAGCAAACAACTGTGTTAACTATACTTATTTTTTCCCCCTTCATCTTCCTTCTCTTCTTTTCTTTTATCTAAGAAGAATATGGCCCATTGATAGTTGGGAGAACACCAGTAGGACTTGTTTATGAGTTTTGACCACATGGAAATGTTGCCCTACATATACAAGGAAGTATACATTTCTGTAAAGTAACCACACTTCGATGATTACAGCACAATCTTCTGTATTTACCTACAAAGTGTTTTCCAGACATTATGGGGTAAACTCCTGAACATAGTAGTATATTTCACAGACATATATTGCCAGATTAGATTAGGGATTTTATGACGAAAAAAAATGTATGTCTCTCCTGAAAGTGACAGTGTTCTGTAGCCATAGAATAAACCAGAGAGTAACAATAGCCATTACCTGGCTACTATTAACAATACTACCCTCCTCATATCATTTTGAAAATATGATCAGAAGTAATATCGCCATATTAGTTTCTATCCTAAGGAAAGCTAAATGTTTCTTTCCAGTTTTTATGCTACCTTCTATTTATTAATATATGCATACATATTTTAATTACAGGAAAAGTGCATGAGTATCCATAGAACAACCTGATGAGTGTTAACATGACACTGTGTTAGAAGCATAGGCTTAGGAGTGTGCCGGAATAGAGCTCAAGTCATATTTTTTTCCTGTACAATTTCTAGGGTGTATGTCCTTAATCAAGTTATTTTACCTTTCTAAGTCTCAGTTTCTACATCTGTTAAAAAGGAAAATGGGGACGATAACCAAATTAGTGGTCGTTTTTATTTTTTGTTGTATGATTTTATGATATGTTTTAATATGATTAATAGAACAACAAGCAAATTTCTATATTGTTTGTTAGAGTAGCATGGATAGGGAGACAGATTTTCAATTCAATACTACTTTTATGCTTGTTCTCCTTTCTACACACACCTTTTAGTGGTGCATTAATATTTTCAGATTACTGGGGCCATTTTGTAAATATATGCTTTAGTGCACTGAATGGTAACCAGTAGCCCAAAAGCATAAAGATAAGGCTAAAAAGTGAGGAAAAGCTTGGCGCGGTGGCTCACACCTGTAATCCTAGCACTCTGGGAGGCCGAGGCGGGCGGATTGTTTGAGCTCGGGAGTTCGAGACCAGCCTGAGCAAGAGCAAGACCCCGTCTTTACTAAAATTAGAAAGAAATTAATCGGACAACTAAAAATATATAGAAAAAATTAGCCAGACATGGTGGCGCATGCCTGTAGTCCCAGCTACTCGGGAGGCTAAGGCAGAAGGTTCGCTTGAGCCCAGAAATTTGAGGTTGCTGTGAGCTAGGCTGATGCCACGACACTCTAGCCTGGGCAAAAGAGTGAGACTCTGTCTCAAAAAAAAAAAAAAAAAAGTGGGCAAAATTTCTTTGTATGTGCTTTATTTTCAAGATAGCTTAAAAACTGTTTTACCGTGTTCTGGTTTATCAGGCTCATAAATCCTTTGGAGAATCACAGCTTTGTTGCAGAAGATGGCTGATTCGTGGAGCATTGTAGTCTGTTCTGCCATTATTAGACACTCAATAAATGCTACTTGATGATAATGGTTATGATATTTTTTCTAAGAGGTGGAAATCCAGGAAAAGAAGGACATCACGTTGCAATACTGAATTATAAGTGGAGTATTTTTTTCCTTATGTAAGTGAAAATAAAATCAGTGCTCAGGTGTTATTTTTTCAAATACCTGTTCTTTCACTGATGAGAGATAAGAGACCTCCCAAGTCATTCCATTACATAGATTCTAGTTACCTTCTAATAGGAGAATGACCATATTTTCCTTTGATGGCTACGACTTCCCCCACTGATGGCAAAATGCTTTAAAATGATAGGATCAATGGACCATCAAATTTGCTCACCTCTCAGTATATACCTTTTTCTATACTATGTTCTGTGTCACATACAAAAGAAATGGATTTTCAAATAGCAATATTTTTGTTAGATTTTTTTCTATTTTATGGAAAAATATCTAAAATTCAAATTCTGTTGTTCACACATATACAATGCAAGCTTTCTCAAATGAATGAATGATTAGTTTCAAAAAGCCTTTATTTTGTTCTCTCTTGGTATTATTTGCCTATTTGGAGTTAAGAGAATATTAATGATGAAATGGGGAGAAATATTGTATATTGTGCAATTAGTAAGGAGTATATTTTTAAAAACAAAAATCTAGGAACCCTTCCCCACCTTAATCATAGGAAAACCAGTTCTCATATTACTAATTTATTTAACCACATCAATAAACCCTGATTAAATCCTTGCAATGGCCAATCTTAGGGCTAGCTATTGTTCTATTCTATAAAAATGAGAAAATTCAGCCAATGTTTATTTAATCCAGTTCTAAATAACAATTTTAGATGAATTAATTATACAATAGGGCTGACGAATATATATTTGACTAGGATTGTAGAATTGCCCCAACAGTCCTATGTGTAATTAGCTTGATAGTAATGTGTGTTATTATACCACTTGTCACAATATTTCTTATGAATTAATTGAAGGGGATTAATCTAAACTTTAATTTATTTGTGTTAACAATATTACATAATTTATAAAACTCACATATAACCGAACTACTGTAACCTGTAAGATATTTGATTTTATTTTTGCTTTTATAGGCACCCTTCCAGCCTGTGTAGTTTCACTAATCATTGTAATCAAAACTGATAATGGTCTGCTAAAATGTGTTTTTCTCCTCAAAACAAAACATGAATTTAAAAATACAGAATACCTCGTTTATAAAAACACTTAAAAAATTGCCTCAAGATGGACACATGTATGATTCTGATTTAAAAATTGATGGTGATTTTTGCAGGATATAGCTGTACATACATGATTTTTCAGTAAATTGATTATTAATTTTTGTGAAGTTTTGGTTTTTTATTTGATTTTTAGTTCCATAAGTAAGAACAAGCATTTTTCTTTACTTTTCAAGGAAAAAAAAGAGAGAAATTTTAAAATTAGGCATCACCTTCATCTTAATTTTGTTCTGTATTCTATCTACCTTACATATTTTCCCATTTCAGAGCCCAAATTTCATTATGATTTACCAAGCATGAACATAAGATAAAAGAATACAAACTAAATGTCATGAATACAGGTTAAAAGTACACATCCATAAATTTTAGGGCAAATCCAAAATCAACATGACATTAAATATGTTAGCCTACTCTTGTCAAGCTCTTCTCTTTTGATTTGTTTTGACCTAAATTTCTAACCTGATATTCAAATGTGTCATGAGGGCAGCCAAATGGCCTGATTTTTCCAAGGCAGTGGTAAAACTGTTTTGCTTTCTCATGGATTACTTGAAATATGTTGTTCTTTCAGTGAATACAAGTGTAGGCATCATTTCTCAGTGAACTAAGCCACAGAATGGGAGTTTTTAGCCATAGATTGGAATCCTTGTCTCCAGTACTAAGTCACCATGGAGCCTCTGTGGCCTTGACTTCTTGGTTTCCCACGTTGAAAATGGGAATTATAATACTACAGAATATTTTATGGTCTAAGTTTGGGGGGGAAGAAGGATTTAGGAGTAGCAGCAGGTAATGTTTTTGAGGACAGATTAATAAAGGCACTATATGTACCTCACAGGCAAAGAGCTCTCCTCTCCCAACAGTGGGGGGAAAATTGACCACCAGTGGGAAGTAAGTGAAAGATAGGAAAAGAAAAAGAAAAAAAAACTTTGCTGGTCACAGAAGTACTATTAGTGCACTGGAGCATAATTTATTAAGTGGATCTTTGTGGCTAAAAAGAGCTAATTCACCTAGCAAACTGAGCAAATTTACATTCTTCCCATCAGAAGGATGAAATCCTGCATAGTTAGTTATTCATCTTTTGGGAAATAACTGGGTAAGATATGGGCAATGGAGTAAATCAGCAAATGAAATGTATTCCCAAATGCCAAAACCACGGGCTCCTGGGAAATATACTAAAATATTATTGTTCATTGTATATCTACAGAAATTCTTGTAAATGCACTCATGTTAATCACTGCTGCAGAAGTGCTATATTTTCTTACTTTTTATAACATTCTATTTCTTGGAAAAATACAAGATAATTTTGAAAGCATTCAAAAGAGCCGGATTAGTTCATTTTAATTAAATCTTACAGAATACTGCCTTGTTATCTATGTGAACTTTGGTTACTGATTTTCCCAAGGTGAGAAAAGATATATCTAGATTTCTGTATTACTGTGATGTACTTTGTACTCTACAGGTAGAAACAAATAAATTCCATCATTAAGACTGTATGAAGAAAGCTGAACAGTGGTGGTTTATGTTTTCATAATGAGTTTCTTGTATTGAATGTAGAACTTCTGTCATATTTTATAGTTTGCATAGCATCTATAAATAATTAAATGTCTGATTTCTCCTCTCTGATGTGTCATCTTTAGGCAGAAATCTGCATTTGTGTTTTTGGTGTCTAGCTATGAATCTAATTTTTGACACATTTATTTTTTGCATGTAAAAGATTTTCCTATAAAAGTTATAACTGATATACAGTAGGGCAAGCCAATTGAAAGCCAGAGTAAAGTGGTAATGTGTGTATTTGGGAATGGCTAATAGAAATCTGACGTTCCAGATCCCATAAAGGTGTCAGAAAATGCCATTAAAGTTTATTTACAGCATATAGGCAAAATAATGTCCCCCTAAAAAACATCTCCACCTTCTAAACCCTGGAGTTTGTGAACATGTTACTCTACATGGTAAAAGAGATTTTGAAGATGTGATTAAGTATCTTGAAGTAGGAAGATTATCCTGAATTATCTAGGTGGTCTCAGTGTAATCACAAGGATCTTTATAAGAGGGAAACAAGAGTGTCAGTGTCAGAGAAGGAAATGTGGTGTTAGAAGCAAAGTCAGAGTAATGAGGCCACAAGCCAAGGAATGTGAGCAGCCTCCAGAAGATGGAAAGGGTAAGGAACTGATTCCTCTAGGACCTTCAGAGAGAATGTGGCCTTGCCAATACATTGATTTTAAACCAGTGAAACTGATTTCAAATGTCTGACCTCCATAACTGTAAGATAATACGTTTCTGGTGTTTTAAGCAACTACATTTGTGGAATTTGTTAATAAGAAACTAATACACAGTTTTTAACCTGAATTTTCAATTTTAGAATACAAAATTCTGAGGTTTAAATTAGAACACAGAAATTTAGGTACAACCTTGAGCCATACTCTCATTCCTTTTCTGATAACAGAGCTAGAGTATATCTTGGTGATACAAGCCTACTGCCCTTGAGTAACTAATGCCAGAGGAGATAAATAAATTACTCAAGGAAGCACAGCTAATTAGCAACAGAGATGAGATTAAACTCGGGGCAACACAAGGCCCTCAGACCACTGATATTTGATTTCTACCAAGCTGCCTCTGTTTTGTGGTATAAAAACACTTACATACAAAAAATCATGTATTTGTAAGAAGAAATTTTGAATGTTATGATAAGGAGTAGGGCTAAAAGTGAGTGTGAGAACAAAAGGATAAGGCAGAGGTAGAGTTAGGTGAGAACAAGAATTTCTATATTCCCTGCTAAATTTCAGACTAGGCAATCAGCAGTGAACTGACAAGATATGGCCCCTGTCTTCTTGGTACCTATTGGGAAGACAAACACAAACAAATATAATTATAATTAATTAATAAAATACCTTTAGGAAGAAAAGTTTTGCAAAGAAGTCTTCAATTATCATATACAAGGAGTTTTCCCCTGAATCTATATGGTCTTTTAATATAAACGATTTAAAAAGAATTTAGTTTCATTAAGAGATCATCATATAACTTTGAGCTGTTACTCTTGTTCCGCAAGGACTTAGTGATCACCTTTTATTATGGGGGAGGATGTATAAATGTGCTCTTAAATTTTTTGAAAACATACTTGTGTGCATATTTTAGAAGCCCAGGTTTGTTGATGGTACTTCACTGCAATGCCATCAGTTTCTATGGAGACACTAACTATTGTGCAGTTAGGAGGGGGAAAAAAAAGATTCCTCTTGTTCCCTGTGATTTTAAAACTGTTTTTACTTGTCTTTCTATTCCACACATTCAGAAATAAAATTAAAATGGTTTTCTTTTTGAACAATATTACTTGAATGCCAATAAAATTATCTTTTATTTAACAAAGACTATAAGCATTTATGAATTAAATATAGTCCAAGAGAAAATGAGATCTTCCCTGGCCATCCCATTCGAGTGGCAAAGATAGTGTTTCCTCTGTGAGTTTAATAAATCTAGAAATTTTTGGTATTATGTTACTTGAGTTTTTTAAATAACTTACACATTAAACAGTACCAGTAACTTCAACTTTGGTCTTTTGCACAGCTGTGGTGTGTAGATATACTTCCATTTATATTAAGTCAAGTTACATTTGCATGCTAGTAGGAAAGTACCCTTTATAGAACCAAATTAGTACAAAGCCATGTGAGAAAACAAATCTTTTCTACTTAGAAGAGGCATGGCAATTCAATTTAATGATAAAAAAAAATATTCTACATTAGTGTTTGTGTCCTAGATTCTGATGGGTTCATTCTGTTCTCTTTTGCATCAATTTTAAATAAATATTAAAAAATAATTTGGTAATTAACGGACAATATTCCCTGGTCTAAACTCCCTTTTTACACAGCCTTTATTTGCCGGTTGGACCTTTGCATTTATTTTAATTTCTCCTTAAAACAGGATTCTCTGCCTTACAAAAGTTTTTTTTTTTTAAGTCTATGATTGCTGGATTACATATGTATCAGTAAACATTACAACTGATAAAAGCTTAAAACCATTTCTAAAAATAGTTTTAAGAAAGCAAAAAATAAAATTGTCACTCCTGAATTCATGCTTTCAAGTGTATTTTAATATATTTTAATATCAAACTTAAATGTTAAGTGTTAACAGTGAATCTGTGGAAATGGTGTCATACTTTGTAGTCTAAGTACTTTTAAGTAGCACAAGGTCTTTCAACATAATTAGCACAGAATATTGAACCCCGCCAGAAATATGGGATTCGTCATTAAATTTAGAGGCTTCTTTATCTCTCTGAGTCTAATCATGTGTGCAGAAGACTAATTGTTAATGGCATGGTCTTTATTGCTCATAGCTTTCTTTTATTTTAAATGGAATGGTCTGCTTTGTGAGAAATAATTAGGTTTTATAGGCCTACCTGCATAGAGCCTTTTGTTGAATGTCTTATGGTTTTGCCAATTCAGATCCTGAGAGCAATTAGAGGCTGTGGCGGAACTGTTTCTTAAATCACACACATATTGTGTGATTGCCTGCCTTTTATTTCTTACCTGCAGTAGCAGATGCAGAAGCTTCAGTTACTTCCAAGTACAGAGAGTAATTGTTAGCCAATGCAAAAGCTTGGTTTGGGAGGCATGAACTAAGAAGGGGAACTTGTTATTATATAAGTCTGGCACATGGCAATGTGTCCAGATGCCTGATACTGTCCCCAAAATAATTATGTTGTCAATTGTGGAAGAATAAGTCTGTAACCATTCTCTAAAGCAACACAGTGGTTTCATTGTTTAAAAGGATTGGTCAGAGGTGCTAGTCAAGATGTAGTTTTTCAGAATATAAATTTGTTCAACCAGAATAATTTATTTGCTTCCCATAGTCAGTTGGGAATTATTTGTTGCTCAGCGAGGTAAATAATAGAGACACTTTTCAAAAGCACCCATGACAGTTGTAAAAATCGTTTCATTTCTGAAAGAGTTCAGTTTATATGATGGGTCAGAGACTCAAATAGTGAAATCTGATAGAAGTGTTATCTAAAATGTTACAAATTTCAATAGTATTTTGAGAGAAATTCATGTTATAATTGAAAAACTTGCTGAATTATTTTGGTTACTTTGCCTATTTGCCTTCTTCATGACATAGAAAGACTCAATGGGATTACTCAACAATTTAATGATGATGAAAGTCATTGCCATTTCTATATTAGAATGTCCCCCATAAACTGCATGCTATCTTGGAGTTATTTATCAAATGGTGGCGATGGGCTGGCACTCTCTTTTCCAACATTCTCTTATAAAGATACAGTAAACCCTATGTGTCTACTTTTCCATTTGACTTGAACGTAACAGTATTTTATCCTCTCTATATGATCCACATGTCAGCCAGTTACCATTTGCTGAGGCAACTGTATTCCTGCTGCCGTGTGCTCAATAACAATCAGGATCCCTTTAATCTTAACAATTTTCTTTAGTGGGAAATTACTTTGCATAGACTTTGTACCATTCCAACTGACAGGCCATCTTCATTCAAATTTATGATGTCAGGTATTATGGACCCCCAAAAGGCACTGAAAATCTCAGAAATATGCATGTACAAATCCATATTTTTTTCTAACCAATCTACTTTGGAAGGGTGTTGATTTTTTTTTCCAACTGAAATAATAGAAGCGAGATAAATAAATTTGTGACCTACATCCAGTGGCAAACCTGAAGCTAAGTTTGAAAACTGTCATGTGAAGTTGTAAGATCCACATAGAAATATAGTGGTTGGGAGTATATAATTTTTTGTATAAAGAAATAGGTCATTGTGAAATGTTTTCATTGCAACCAGTGGTACTGAGATGCTCATTTTCTGAACTTCTTTCTTCTTTTTTTCCTAAATTTCTTCCCTCAATAAGGGAGGAAAAGGAAAATATCTTTTTGTTACCTGACAGATTTCATTTTGGGTAATAGATTTTAGACAGGCAAAAATGCTTATTGCTGCTTTGAAGCATAACTGAGATTTTTGAAATCCTTAGAAGAGTTTACAGTTGTATAAAGAAATTGGCTAATTAAAATGTTATTGAAAGATTATTTGAGAGAATATTCTTTTTTATGGAAAAGAGATGAAGAAAATAGAAAATCCAAGAAACTTTATCAGGTAGAAAGTTTTATTTTAAATAATTTAACTTTTTTTGTTAGACAAACTAATGGAATACTTACTTGGTAGTCATGGAGAAACTCTAGCTTACCTGTCCATTTTTTCCCTAATATATGATAATATTTTTCATTTAGAGCAAGATCCTTTAAACTTGTCCATGCTTTTTTGAGCATTTTGGCCACAAAAAAAATTTTGTTTATATTCAAGATATGTATGCTTTGTAAAATCAGTTGTAGCAGCTCTGTTTTTGTCGCTGTCAGAAGATCAAACGTAACCAAGGAAAAAATTATAAATAACGTTGGGATGATTTGAATAATTTGCCCCTTAAAGTTAGTAACATTTGGGAAGAATTATGAGTTTTTGACAACTTATAAGAATTAAACATCAAATAGTTAAAATAGAAATAATTTGCATATTCCTTGCAAATAGTGTTAGTGTTAAATAGAGCATGAAAAATTTTTATAGTTCTATTTTTAGAGATGCAAATTGTTTATATTTTAGTATATGCCTTTCTATACCTTTTATGCATATATAAGTATATTTTATCTATTTAGATGCAGGCATATTGTATTTACTGTTCTACTATTTCTTCTCTTCATTTAACAATATAATGAGGACTTATTTATTCTTATAGATCTACTACTTTTTAGAAATTAATCATATTATAATTTTTTAAAACAATTCTGATGATTATGATATGATCTGTTTTCAAATTATGCCATTGTAAACATTATCATAACAAATGTTCTTATTCATATATCTTTACATGCTTATTCAATTATCCTTCCTGTATAGTTTCCTGGAAATAGATTTGCAGGCTCAAAAGTTCTCAGACAGATAATATTATTTTGCACTCCCACCAATAAATGCACTCCCACAATACCATTTTCCTCAACTATCTTTCATGGTATGTGTTACTCTGATAGGTTAAAAAATATTTAATTGGTTTTTAAATCTTCTGCTTTTTTTTAGTAATACACTGGAAGTGTTTTCGGCCATTGGATTGAGCAGGCATTACCAAATCTATAGCTATGGATAGCTACATATATATATCAATGTGCAGATATAGATCATATGGATATAAATAGAGATCTAGTTATAGACATAGTTGTAAATATAGATGTAGACAGATATATTTACATAGACAAGGGTATACACACATACATCTTTTCCTATCAGCAAGCCTTTGCTTACACTGTTTCACCAACCTAGAAACTTTGATTCTCCATATTCACCTTGATGCATCCTGGGAAGCTGAGCTTAGAGAGTCCACTTTTCTTACTGAGCCATAATCATTTTTGATTGCCTTGTCAGAAATCTCATCTTTCTTCCTAGAACACTATGGTGCCTTGCACTCTCCTGTAACACTTATCCTATATTCTCTTGAATTTGACTTAGGCATATCTTAGCTTCAGTATTCATAGAGCAGCTCCTCGGTGGCAGGAACTATTTCTGACCTATCTCACATGCACAGACACCTTAGGACGTGGCAATAGTTACTGATTTGGGGAAGGTACTAAGTAAGTGTTGTGTACATATGAATCTCCACTGTTGTTTGCCACACAAGGAGTAAGTTTTGAGAAATATGGTGTTTTGGAAAAAGAACACGGGGCATGGAGTCAGAGAATTTGCCATTTTATTGCTGTGTGACTTTGAAAATCTTTCTCATCTTCTATGAACTTCAGTTTAATTCACCTGTGAAATGAAAGTAATAACAAAAGTAGTAAGCATATCACAAAGTAGTAATGAAGAATCAACAAGCTAATGGCTTGACAAGTACTTTGGAGATTTTTCTATAAACATAAATTATATTATTATTACAGCTAAGATTTCTGAATTTTTATGTCAGTGGAAAGTAAATAAGACTGAGTCCCTCTCCCCTTGAGTGTACCTGATTATGCAAATTTTAAGCAACTGGGTGGATAACAAGATTCCAGATATTAATGTTGTGACCATATGCATCCATCGGAAACTGTTTAGTAAAAGCAGAAAGAAAAATCAACTCAAAAATAGGGTGATACTCTTTTTCCTGTATTATGGAATAGTTAAATTAATGGTAAATCTAATTAAGAAACTGGAAAATTACAGCATGCCTGCTGCAATACTAAACCCAATGGACTGTGAGATAGGGATATGGTAACACTCAAAAATTACCTCACCGTTGTTGAATATTAAGGTGATTGTGCTACCTTTCCTTAAAAATAAAACAGCCCTTGCAATTACATTTTGTAATTTCTTACTAGTTCAAAAATTAACGACTTTTACTGTAATAAATGGATCATCACAGGTGACAAAGCACAGTTTTAATTAACAGTGACAGGTAAAGCTCCTTATGGTCCAGTTGAATTTATATTAGCAATTATATAAGAAATTATATTTTGATCATCACAGTATTACATTGAGGCCAAGAGTACTAATCATACATAGTCTTGCCCTTAATGTTTTGTGGAGCATGGGCAAGTGTATAAAAATTATGAAATAAGACACAAACTGTTAAATATGTCTTCCTACCTTTATACTTTCAGAATGACCTAGAAGCTCAGGTTTGAATTTATAGTTCTCTGACTCTTGGACTCCCACTGTAG
Source organism: Avahi laniger (assembly GCA_963575035.1). Taxonomy (NCBI): domain Eukaryota; kingdom Metazoa; phylum Chordata; class Mammalia; order Primates; family Indriidae; genus Avahi; species Avahi laniger. Next base: position 14,977 of record CAUYSK010040327.1, on the reverse strand, counting down.
ACCGTGGCTGGCAAGCAGGCCCTGCCCTTGTTGCCTGAGCAGTTTCCTCTCTACCCATAGCTCAGTGCTGCACCACAGGGGCCCTGCGCTCCAGCTCCAGCAAATCTTACTTCTGCTCGGTCATCACCACCTCTTGGTTCCTAAAGGCTGTGATTTAGCCAACCTTCTGGTCTAGGGATACACACACTAGTAATGCATTCTACCTTCAGAGGAACAACCAGGAAACAGGCCTGCACAGAACCTGCATTGGGCTCAGGACCACTGGGGCAAGAAATGTCAGAGTTTTAGATACCTGGAGAACAGCCTAGAAAAGATATCGCGAACTGCAAGAAGACACATCCATTTGGCCCTGCACAGATTCCTTGTCCCTCGAGGAAGAGTACAGAGTGACAGAGAGTCATAGTGAGGCTTTCTGAAGCACAGGGCCCAGCCCCGGGGCCCACCTTGCCTAGATGTAGGGGTGGCAATGATCACATGTTAAGCACGTGACCATATTTCAGAGATGTCAATTAGACAACGGCACAAATATTTCAATGATACTAATAAGTCTAATACATTGATTTTAAATTATACATGTTTTAGGAAAAAGTAAAGCTTTATATTTAAACCAATGTGTTATTCAGTATATTAATTTTATTTTAAAAATGAGGTTCTCCATAATGGGATTTCCATTGTATTGTAGTACTATTTCCTTTTTAATATATTTGTAGGACATTTAGTTATTGAGAGATCTAGGTTGTGAATGTCAAAAACACAAAGCATACCAAATAATAAACACAGAGATAACTACAGCCATGAGTGTATGCACCAGTCACACTAATTTAGTGATTTAATAAAAACAGTTTTCTTTTCTTTCTTTCTTTCTTTCTTTCTTTCTTTCTTTCTTTCTTTCTTTCTTTCTTTCTTTCTTTCTTTCTTTCTTTCTTTCTTTCTTTCTTTCTCTTTCTTTCTTTCTCTCTCTGTCAATGGGGCTAGAGTGCAGTGGTGTCACCATAGCTCACTGCAACCTCAAATTCCTGGGCTAGGCTCAAGGAATTCTCATGCCTCAGCCTCCCAAGGAGCTGGGACTATAGGCCCCTGTCAACATACCTGGCTGATTTTTCCATTTTATGTAGAGATGGAGTCTCACTATATTCCTCAAGCTGATCTTGAACTCCTGGCCTCAAGTGATCCTCCTACCTTGATCTCCCAAAGTGCTGGGATTATAGGTATGAGCCACTGCACCTGGCCCAGAAGACTGTGTCTGTTATGAGTCAGCCCAGGGCTCTGCTCTGTATCATATTCCTTCTGGGATCCATGCTGACCCAGTGGTCAGTCCTGGTCTTAAAAGTTGTTGTGAAGAGGTGAAGAAGAACTATGGTAAATCTTACATTACCAATTGTGTGCTCAGAGGAAACAAGTAACACTTGTTTCTTCTGGCCATAACTCATTAGCAAAAATTTGTCATAATGATCCCAGGGTTCTAGAAGGAGATAGAACCAGAATATTCATTAAGCAGAACAAGTAACTACTCCTATACAGTATACACATGCATATATCTAAGAAAGCATAAGAAACAATTTGGAAGCAGATGCACCCAATTGTTATTAATAATAATAATGCTTACCTTGAGAGCGGAGTGTGGGTGGTGTCTATATTTTTAAAACTTTGTGTTTTCAGTGCTTTTTAATATTTATTAAACTAAGGCTATAAGATAGACTTTAAAAAAGTATAAATGGCTAAGATAATACTTATATATTGAAAATAAAAAGATATTATTCATCTAACAGTAGTTTTGCCTTCATGCCACACCAGACTGGTGTTGGACATATCTTTAAATTCGAGATTCAATAGACATAACTACCTATGGATTTTTAAATTTTTAAACAAATGGAGGTATATATATATATATCTCAAATGATACAGTAAATGATATTAGATTTACATACAATAGAAAAGGACCAAAAAGTTACCCAGTTTGTTTTTCTTTACTTCTACGGGACATTGTGGATTCTGGAACCTCACTACTGCCATATTGAACATTTCATTTAATATTCTATTGTTAACTGTATTCCTACTCACATTTTTAAAATATCTCTACATAAATTTCCCAGAATGTATATATTTCTCTCTTACTTGACTGCCCAGCAGAGTCTAAGTTTTCAGTATTTAAATATCTAAACTAAGTTTTAAATGCAATATTTCTGAATTATTTTCAATTGTTACCTTCTAAAAAGTAAGTCATATTGCTTAAAAGTAATTTAATTTTCTAAGACTTGGTTTATGAATACTTGGTAAGTCTACGCCTGCAACGACCTCTGAATGCCCCGCAGCACACAAGTGCAATGTCTTTGATAGCAGGGATTTTGTTAAATTAATGAAACCTTAATAATTAAATTTTTAATTGCATCTGTAAATTTTTCATTAACTGAGAACTTTTAACAATGAAGTCCCTTTTTACCTGGGACAGTTTGGAGGCAATGCATACACTAATTCAGGTTTAGCAGACTCAAATCATAATAAGAACCAGCCAAGAATCATGCAAGAGTAAATTGAGTAGTCCATGAGAAAACAGGGATTCGTGCTTCCTGCAATGATCAGGGAGTGTATTCTCCTTTTAAAGAAATTCCAGTTACAACTATTTTAAAGTACCGGCAAAACCAAACACTCTTATTGACAAGATTTGGGTATCTGGCTATGAGTTTGAGACCTAGAATTCAAATCCTTGTTTATTATACATATTTATTTTTTGTTCAATATTTACCTGCATAGCCAAGGAGGTCCATAAATTGCCATATTCTAAATTATGCAAACAGGAAAAACATCAAATCAAGAGATGCAAAGAATCTCAGGGGAAATAATAGTATTGATTTTATGACAGGTATATAGTTTTGTTGATCTCATTCTGGCTCATCTTTTGGATTTAAATGATTCACAGTAATATTTCACAGATACTCCAATTTAGATGGTTTATGGTTAAGAACCAACAGTGGCTTGGTAGTTTCTTTCTGGTGATGGTGGAAGAAATATTAGTGTGTAACTTGCTTTCAGGTCAGGGAGAAGTAGTGCAATTTTCCAAGTCAAAACATGGAGCACAAAGTAAAGAAGTCTCCGACGAAACACAAAATGTTACAGCTACCACTTGTGACACATCTGTGTTTCCTCTGTTAATGCATGATAGCAGCAAGGCTCATTATTTCCATATTTCTAAGTTCAAGTCAGCCAAGGGATTAAAAGAAAAATGGAAGCTGAAGGGACTTCTTTTGCCAGGGGAACCTCTCTGTTATTCATACCTCTGACATGCTCTTAGGGGTATGTACTAAGTATTGTGGCTGCTTATGCTTGTTACTGAAATTAGTCTACTAAGGTGCTGATGAGTCACCGAGAAATAGCAGCCCAGCTACTGAAGGAGGTAAGGTTAGAGACCAGAACCCGACTGACAATGAGGATGCCTGGTTTGCCTTTTGACATGCTGAGCAACAGCTCTTTACTTTTCCCCAGAGTAGGGACAGTACTTGTTACAAGTCTGGAGAGACACTGAGACCAAGGCTGATCACTAAGTGGGTCAGAGTAAGCAATAGAAAATTAAGGGCCAGAGCAATACAGGTCGTTTTACTTTTGAATCTTACGTTTGCTAAGTGCCACGGAGTATTTTGTTCCTGCTTTCAGAAAGCTGTAAAAAGTGAATTGAATTAAGATCAGGAAATACATGGACATACATTCTATGATTAAGCTTCACAATATATGGGATATGTGATATGTGCTAACCACTGTGTTGAGTGTTTTTATTTTGGGTTGTTTGGTTTGGTTTTGTTTTTAGTCAATTCATATAATTCTTAGATTAATTCAGTGAGGTAATTGTTGTACTTGGATTTCCAGATAAGGAAATTGAAACTTAGAGGAGGTAAGATGCTTGCTTAAGAGAACATAGCTAGAAAGGACTAGAAAGGGGATTTCAATCCATGTCTGTTTAACTTCAAGGCCTAAAGTAGCCATGCTTTGTTAGCTATAGTTAAGCTAGTTATGCCTAAGATTCTTAACCACTAAGCTTGTCAAGATATTTAGCGCCGTGGTCAAGATTTGGGACCTAGTCAAGGCTGCTTGCACTCAGTTCTGGCTCCACCATCTAATATCCCTGTGACTTCGAACAAGTTATTTTACTTTTTTGATCCTTAAATTTCTTATTGTAAAATGAGGATAATACTAAAATTTAATTCCTAAGGGCCTCAATAATATTAAATGAATTAATACATGCAAGTGCTTAAAACAAATGGGACCTAACCCATAGTAAGTGTTGCATAAATAGTAGTCATTATTGCCATCATTATCATTATAATTGCTAATTTTTAAATATCACCAATCCTACAAGTAAATATTAAACAATATCCTTATAAATAAGTGAAATACTTGTGTTTGTTTCTTAAAACTTGAAGTATTAAAATTTGATTTTTTAAAGTTAAGGAATATATAATCTATTGGACAAAAAATTAATTTTAAGACTTCAAAACAGGTTGATAGGGTGGAGAGGAATAGAAAAGAACAAAAAAATGAAAAAAAGACAGGTAGACATGGAGGAAGAGAAGGAGAGACAGCAGCAGGTAGGTCAGCGACAATGATATCCTTAATGCCAAAAGGTCAAATAGACACTCAAAGAGACTGTGTTCATCAAGTGATACAATTAGCTTGTTATTTCAAATGAACTATACTTTAAAGAAGATTGCATTTCTGTAATTCTAAGGAGACCTAAAAATATCTTCTCTTTGTAATTTCTCAGAAGGAAGCTGAAATTGAGTTTTCTGAAAAATAGCTGTCACAGTATCATTGGACACTCTGTGATAATATGAAATAAGAATAAAGTAGAACAGGAGTGAAGTCCCAAATAAACAAAAAGATAAAAGAATGGATACCTTATCAGTGTTTTCTTTACTCAGTAAAATATATGCGTTATTTGAGTTTACAAATTACAAAGACACATGGCTTTATAACTTAGTTTTCTTTTGCTTTAAAATTATCTTATTTTTTTCTTTATCTTGGTGGAGCAAAGTGCTAATGAGCTAATGACGGAAAAGTAGGACGGTTAAGAGAAGAGTGGCACCAAATGTTAGCTTTATATTTTCAAATTTGGTGTTTAGGCCACTCACAATTGCCATTCTTTTTTTAAAAAAATTTAAATTATTTCTATTTTAAAATTATAATAATTCTGTGTTGTGAAGTGAGATTTCCTGACTTATTTCACCACTTACTGTATAATGGATTTTGGACAATTATTTGGCCTTTCTGCATTCTTCATTTTTAAGGTGGGATTAATGATAACACAGGGTCCTTTAAGGAATTAAGTGAGCTAATATATGCAAAGTGGGTGTAATATAGCCTTACACCCATCTGTACTCAATAAATGCTAACTATTAGCAGAACTATTATGTGCATGATTAAATTTTTTAGCTTACTTTCTATAAAACAAATCAGATATGCACCCATTAGATATTATAACAATGCTTAAAAGAGATTTCACTTTATATATAATTTTATACCTAAAGAGCTATTCAGAACAGTATTTAAAACAAGCTTTTTATGGCTTGTTCCATCCGAGTAAGTTGGAGATAGCTGAAGGATGCAAAGATAAAGTAGAATGATGAAGGAAAAACTAAACTAAGGAAAGGGGGTTGGTAATAAATATTTGAATGCAAGGTATAATGGAAATATATTTGTAACTAGAAACTGCATTATTAGAACATAATGCGTTTTGAGGACATTAAGTTTTTAAGGTTTAAATTAGAAGATTAAATTGGTTGTAATGATTGGTTATAACAGTATCTTTTGAAAACACTTGTATTTTTTATGTTATGTTGCCAGCTCAGCTAAGAATGTCTTGCAAGTGGAAATGCAACTGTTGATAGCTGTAGGAATATAAACTTTCATTCACTCATTTATGAAATCTTTGTTAAGCACTTTTTAAAAACAGTGTTTAAAAGTATGGGCTGTGGGGTCAGATGACTTAATGTTCAAAATTCACTTCCATCCCTGATAGCTACGATTCTGCTTAACCTCTGTGCTTCTTTATTTCTTTATCTATAAAATGGGGCCATTTTGTTATAGTGTCTATCACAAAAGGTTGCTTGGGGAATTGGATTAATGCAGGAAAAAGTCTTAGAATTGTGCCCAATACGATATTTGTATTCCATAAGGATAACAATTATTATATTAATATTAATCCTTAGGCTAGGAGAAATGGTGATAAAAAAGAATGCTGTTCTTGGTCTCAAGCTGGCTTGCAAGTCAATTGGAGGAGACTAAAGAGTAAATAGGCTCTTAGGATACAGCATGGCAATTGTCCTGAAGCTGATAGAGGTATGTACACGTTACTGCTAGAGCAGAGTAGGGGGAACTCATTGATCTTAGGGAATAAAGTATGCCTGTCTGGAGAAAGTGATCTCTTAACTGGATCCTGAAAGAATAAGATGTAACTTGGGAAGGGTATGGGGAAGGGTATCAAAGCTTGAGGAAACTATGTGCCCAGAATAATTTTGGGAAAATTCAAGTAGTCTAGTATTGCTGGATAAAAATGTGGGGGTAGGCTAGGAGAGTGGAGCAATTGGTAAAAGATAGAGAGATACATGATCAGGAAAAGATCAGAAGGGTTTTATCTTGAGTGTTAGGGAGGTTAAACTTCCAGGAATTCCTCAGAATAATCATTTGAGGTCTAAGCTTTCTGCGTTTCTCAACCCCCAGGCCATAGACCTGACCATGACCTGTTAGGGACCCAGCTGCAGTGCTCCACCGCCTTCCCACCCCACATCTGTGGAAAAATTGTCTTCCATGAAACCTAGGAAGTGGGGTGAGGCGCGCATAGCAGGAGGAGAGCGCGGGCGAGCCAGGGAAGGCTTCATTTGTATTTACAACCGCGCAGCTCCCCATCCTTTGCGGCAAGCGCCGAGCTCCGCCTCCCGCCACCCCCACCCACCCCGTCCGTGAAACCGATCCCTGGTGCCAAAAAGGTTGGGAACCGATGCTTTAGAAGATTTCTCTTCTCTCCTTTTTATACAACATGGAAAGCAGATATTAAATAGAAGGAGGTCGGCAAAGTATCTCACAAGGCCACCACTTTGGAGGTGCTTCCTGAAATCCAGCTGGGAGGTGGTGTAGCCCCCACAAAGGGCGTGACAGTGAGGGAGAGGGAAAGTGGATGGACTCTATTTTAGTGAAATCAAGAGCACCTTGAGATCTTTTCTCACTTCTGTAAACTGTAATATCGGCCTTTGCTCATATGATTATTTCATCCCCATTTTCACTTGACTTCCTGAGTACAAATCTGGACAGTGTGACTTTTTTTTGTCCAATAAGAACTTATCACACTCATGTTCAATGGCCTTTATATGAGCACTTTCATGCCCGATTCCACAATTATCATGTGGAATATTTCCTCTTGAAATTTGTTGTTAAGTCTGTGGCTCCAATATCAAGAAAACAATTCAACAAAATACATATGCCACTTCTTTTCTCCTTGTTGCATAAATGATGAGTGATTTTCTTGGTGTGATTCATCTCATTAATTAAACAGCTTTAATATTTAGTGGTCTTGTTTGGCACTATTACAAAATAAAGGTAGCAAAAAGGAACTAAGTGAGCTATTTCTATGTATCAGGAGGTTTCGTTTCTCTTTTATTACAAGCAAATTTGACTTATGTTTTGTCTTCATTTTCTGCTCATGGAATGGTACATAGAAGGTCTTACTATGCTTCCTGATATTACATTCCCGAGAAAAATTAAATTACTTAAATAAATAGCATCCATTTTTTAGCTATTTTCCAGGTAGCATGTTTCTGATTTTGAAGATAGAAAGTTTATTAGTTGGGAATATATAAACTATTCCACATACTGCTTTGGTTGATAGTTTAAATAAAAAAATAAAACCTCTGCCCTCTTTATACTGTTTTTTTATGTTACAACTCTAGGAAAACAGGATTTCAGACTTTAAAAAAAATTTCTTCATTTGGATTTTGATTAAGGTAATTCAACTCTCGCTGAACAGAAAACATTTAAATAAAATAGAAAAAAGTTGTATTTTAAATTATTTGGGGGATTTAAAAAATGCCTAATAAACATGTTTACAATAGCCAGAAATATTCGCAAAACAATTCTAACCTTAATATAAAAAGCTCTGAGTTATTTTACAAAACAAAATTGAGTGAGTCTACCACTTTTTTGGTTTCCTGTCTAAAGTGACTATATGTAAGAGTTGATAGAGATAGTGAATTTGCATTTTTAGAAAAGGGATTTGAAGGAATTAATCTTTATAGACATTTCTAATATCTGAATTTAACTAAACTATTTCTCATTTTCTAGAAAGATGGGTCACAGACTTTCTAGATATATTCATTTTACTTAAATACATGAGCGCTTGTCAGTTGAATAGTGTGTGCGTATATATATTATACATATATGTCATTTACCATGTCTGCATTTACATCATGTCTGCATTTCAATTTAAAGCACCGTGTATATAATCTCTAGAAAGGTAACTCATTTAAACCCCAGTCTCTCTTTTACAGAAGCCTAAATGCTACTAACATACAGGAAGCAAGAGGCAGCAGGGTCTTCATCTCGAAAAGACCTTCGGATTGTGCCCCTTTGGAGCTCATCAGAGCCCATTCAGGTTTATCCCGAGGGGTCAGTTGATGCACTGCCTGATTCTCCTTCCTCCCTGGGGGTTGAACGCACAGCTTCAGCAAGACACCCAACTCCTGCTGGCTTGAGAAAAGTGTTATTTTAATGATGATTATAATGAGCTTTAGTGTTGCTGGGAGCCAAATGTATCCTTAAGTCCAAGAGAGAGCACTGTAATCAGGGTGAAGTATAATGTAGCTTAGATTATTATTTGATAAGTTGGCCTTTTAATTAGGATTTTTTCCCTTCTTCTATACTCATTTATTGCCTACTGTTCCAAGGTGAATAATTGCCATGTATCTTTATGAAGATATCATAGCAACTGAAGCACACTGAATGCTCTGAAAAGAGGGGGGAATCTGCCTCAGACCGTTTATCCTGACACATTAATCAATGAAACCGAAGCTTTGATCTCAGCACCTGAATTCATTTCTAGTATTTGATTTCCCTTCCAGAAACCATTACAAGTTACTTTTTATTAAGTAACTCTAGCCTTAGAAGATTGCTTTTAACCACTTCTAAGCCCATCCTTGCACTGCATTGTCAAGAAGTTGATTAAGGAAACATCTAATAAAAGAAAACTTCAGCCTTTTGGTAGGATGATGGCATAGAAATCCTTAAAGTTAGTGGACTTTGAGAGTGAAGTTTTTTGTCTTTAATAGAATTTGATTTAATCTGTTCTAATATGGTTATATTTATTTTTTCTTCTCTCAGACTTTATGATTAAAAATTTTATGAAAAAAGAATAAAATTAGGCAGTTTTTATTTTTTCAGCTGTTTAAATCTCTTAAGGGAAGTACATAGACTTGATTCATTTCCATTTTTTGAAAGTTGCTTCCCAGTACTTAGGAAGTGTAAGTAGTGTAAAAATGTGTCTGGTTGAGAAAATGGAAAATGCTGTCAAAGTTTTAACAGATTGGGCCAAAAATTGAGACTTGAATATTAAGGATGACTGGGAAAGGCAGGATTGATGGAGAGGATATTGTTAAAATGTTTGAATGCTCCTTAGGTTAGATATGAAAGAAATATGAACACATTAATATTGAATTTTACAGACAGTATATAATCTGAAAAAATTGATTCCATGTAGTTTTAAAAGCCATTGTAGCTTTTAATTTTCAAAAATTGTGGAATTTTTAATATTAAAGAAGTTTTTATTGTTTATAAATGTTGAATAAATAAACTAAGTTTATTTTGAAAAAAAAAACTTTTCTTTTTTTTAAATATTGGGAGCCAGTTAACATTGGGAGTGCATACGAGAGAGGAAACTAGAGGTGTTGGGCCCAGTTCATTAAGGAACAGCTCTTGACCAATAGCTTTCAGACTGTTTGGGCTGCGATTTACAGTTAATAACATATTTATGTGTGTGTGTAGGTTAAAAACTGAGCAAAAGTTTCACGAAATAATACCCTTGGTACAGGCAATAAACTCTTATTTTTTATTTTTAATAATTGATAATTTATTGAACATGCATTAAGCATGTATGTATGCAGTATAATATTAGATGTTGGCAAGGCAAGAGTAAATAATGTGTTGATTTTATATATGGCACTTTACAATTGTATGAGTCCTGTATGTGTCAAGAATCATGAAGTGATTCATAAAGTGGTTTATAAACTCTGGCCCATCAGACATGCTGTAGGTGCGAGAATGACCGTGGTGCTTTACACACAAATTTGAGGATTTTCAAACATTTCAGAATGTGAGAACTCCACTCTGTTTTTGGTGTATTTTACACCAAAACTGATATATAATTATACACATTTACAGGGTACATGTGATATTTTGATATATGTATGCAATGTGTAGTGACCAAATCAGGATATTTAGGGTATTCTTAACTTCAAATGTTTATTATCTCTTTGTGTTGAGACCATTTCAACTCTTCTAACTCTTTTGAAATGTATAATATATTATTTTAAACTATAGTCACCCTACTGTGATATCAAACACTAAAACTTATTCCTTCTATCTAGCTCTGTGTTTGTACCCATTAGCTAACTTCTTTTCACCCACCCCCTAACCCACACTACCCTTTCCAGGCTCTGGTAACCATCATTCTACTCTCTACCTTCATGATACCAGCTTTTTTAGTGCCCGTGTATAAATGTGAGACATGTGATATTTATCTTTCTGTATCTGGCTTATTTCACTTAACATGATGACCATGTTCCATCCATGTTGCTACAAAGAAATGCTGGTCCCAAATTAGTATATTGATTTTGCAATCCATAAATGAGTCTCAATTTGTAAAACACTGTTCTCTACCACAAATTATACATTTAGAAGGGAGATGGCAGTACATTAAATTTCTGAAAGTTCCTCTTAACAATAAAAGTCTGTGATTTTGACTAGAAAATGCAGCAGATTATGATTCTAAAATGTCATATGACAGATTCTAATCAATGAATATCTTGATCAGATCAATAGAGGTTCCATCTACCTCTATGATACCATTCAATGTGTGGCTCTAGATAATGCAAATTGTTTCCAAAGTAAGTGGTAACATATGATTTTTTCAAAGAACATATTTTCATAATCACCAAAAAATGCTTATAAAAAGACCTGAAACTTTCCTGTTATTATACAATGACATGTAGGTTTCACGCTTGGTGAACTGACTGTGAACAACCTCTCTTGAGTCATTAAATGAAATGATTTCTTATGTTGCTGAGCCACAGTTGAAGGTAACTTATGTAATTAAATCCACTTTTCATACCAGTGTCATTTTTCTTGCCCCTAAAGTAAGTCAGACAGGCACGGAGACTTCATGAGAACAGGGAACACTCATGTCTTCAACCCCATTGACGATTGTTTCCTCAAAACAAGGAACTATTCCAGGACCAGTCCTTTGGCACTCATTAGATATTTTATCGATTCTTTGAATATAAATAAAAGGATGGATGTATGGATGGATGGATAAAACTAGCTCTAGATAACTGGGAAATGGCAAAAATTTATTTTTATCCCTGACTTTTCTTTCTTTTGTCTTTCCTGGATTTAGTTCCCTTAGTCAATAAATGCATATGGTCTGGTCACTTATTTTCCCTAAATTCCTTTCTGTGAGTAATTTCCTGCCTGCCCTAAGATCCAGACTTTCTTCTTTTCACATTTTTATTTTTTTTAAGAAAAGTTATCTTCCCAGCATCTGGTTCCTAAGACATCATTTAGTTACACAAAAACTAATTCGTGTTAAGGAAGTAAAGGATATGTGAGAGGTAGATCAGGGCTCCCGCCCAGGCTTATGGGTCAAGGAAGGCTACTTGAGGAATGATGTTTAACAGCAGCCTTGAAGAATGAATGGGAGATAGCTGACCAGGCAGAGGGTCAGGTAGAGCCTTTGAGGCAGAGGGAGCAACACAAATGAGGACTCTGTCTTTTCATTCTTCAAAGACTGTTTTCTTTTTTTTTTTCCAAGGACTGTTTTTTGAGTGTTCATATGCAACACAACACTATGAGACTAGCCTGTTTTAAGAATTATTTTCCTTTTGAAAGAAGCCACCAGCCTCAACCCTGAAACCATTAATATGTTTACAAGTTACATATGGGAAAAATGCTAGAAATAGAACATTTTACATCATGGTTCTGATTACCAGACAAAAATGAGCTTAGTGTCCACTGCCCTCACCCAAGTAAGTGATCTTTTCTTCATCAAAAAGCACATTACAAAATTTGGTATCACTTTTCATTTCTTTTTTTTTAATTCCAGAATATTTTGGGGTACAAACATTTTGGGTACATAAATCGCCGTCGTACCATTTCAGTCAAAGCCACAGTGTGTCCGTCCCCCAGATAACATGCATTGCACCCATTAGGCGAATTTACTCATCTCCTCCTTTTAATTTCTATTAGTCAAAAAGGTAACTAGGCTTACCTGAATGTGTTTCTGGTATCTTGACTAAAGCTCATTTCAAGATATTTTCTATGTAAACTCTATAGTTTTAGTTGTGCATAATCATTTCTTTACTTTTTGCTTTCAAATTTCTCAGTTTTGGTTACTACACTGTAAGGTAAAATATGAACATGTAATAATTTATAATAATAATAATGCTAATAATAATAATGTGTTCAGAGTACTTACTTTGTACCAGGTACTGCTCTCAGTACATTTATGAATTATCTTATTCCATTTTACAACCCAATGGGTTTTTCAAAGACAAAACACACTATGTAAATTTTATGTAATTATTTACAGAGATTATTACAGAAGGCTTGGAGACAGTAGGGAATTTTAAAAGTAAGAAAATATGTTTATTGCTGCTAAGAAAATGATAAAACAATTTTGTCTCATCTCTGCAGCATAGTACAGTCATTGAAACATGGTTCTCTCTTCACTATGCATAACCATTTAATCATCTCAATGGATTGGGAAAGTAGACCCCATTTGGCCAAAATAAAGTACCAAGCATGCTTTGGTGCTGAATAGGAAGCTGGTGTGACACAATGGACATCATAAATATCTACTAGATTAACAAAAAAAGGGACCCAAATGGACCCTAGTTACATATTCAATTCTTAGGGTTTTAGAGTCTTTATCTATATCAGGAATCTGCTGCAAAATTGTAAGTGCCCTAGAATGGAGAAATAGCATAATCAATGAGACATCTGAGGAATTAGTAAAATAACAGAATTAAGTGTAAAAGAGCTTGAGAATTGGTGTCTGCGCACTGGGTTGATAGCTGTTGTTATCTCAATAAGTTCTATGACAGCCCTGTGAAAGTCACTGAACTGTGCAAACTTTTATTTCTTTGTCTTCCTAAGTGACCTCAGATCTGCACTCATATATTAAGACATGAGAGATAATATTAATAATGAAAGGTTCAGTGTGTAGGCACTGCAGCCACTCCAAACACAGGATCTGTCACATATACCTGTGTAACCTTGACCAAATTACTTAATCCCTCTGGTCCTCACTTTTTTCATCGGTACATGGAAATGATAATATCGCCATCATTAATGATCATGTAATAAATATCATAAGGTTGTTGAGAAGATCTATTTTTTCATTTATCAGATTTATAAGATAACTTACTATGTACCAGGTACTGCTCTCAGTATATTTATGAATTATCTTATTTCATTTTACAACAACCTAATGGGTTTTTCAGAGGGAAAATACACTATATAAATTGTACGTAATTATTTATAGAGATTATTACAGAAGGCTTGGAGATAGTAGGGAATTTTTAAATTAAGAAAATATGTTTATTGCTGCTAAGAAAATTATAAAACTAAATGCACCACAGTGCATTTTAATGGAAGAAAGAAAGACAATAAATGAAAGAACGAGAAAAATATAGAACATTTAGGAAAATTAATTTGAGAGGGGCAGGAATATTTTTTTTTATTTCAGCATATTATGGGGGTACAGACGTTTAGGTTACATATATTGCCCTTGTCTCCTCCCTCCCCCCCAAGTCCGAGTTTCAAGCGTGTCCATCCCTTGGATCGTGCACATTGCACTCTTTGTGTATGCATATATCCATCCCCTCCTCCTCTCTACCCACTTCCTGACATTCAATAGATGTTATGCTTATATGTACACTTGTGTGTTGATCAGTTAATATCAATATGATGGTGAGTACATGTGGTGCTTGTTTTTCCATTCTCAGGATACTTCACTTAGTAGAATGCATTCCAGCTCTATCCAGGAGAATAAAAAGGTGCTATGTCACCATTGTTTCTTAAAGCTGAATAGTACTCCATGGTATACATATACCACATTTTATTAATCCACTCATGCATTGATGGACACTTGCTGGGTTGTTTCCACATCTTTGCAATTGTGAATTGTGCTGCTATAAACTTTTGGGTGTAGATGTCTTTCTTATAGAGTATCATTTGTTCTTTTGGGTAGATGCCCAGTAATGGCATTGCTGGATGGAATGGTACTTCTAATTGTATCTCTTTAAGGTATCTCTCTATTGCTTTCCACAGAGGTTGCACTAGTTTGCAGTCCCACCAGCAGTGTATGAATGTTCCTATCTCTCCCCATCCACACTAACATTTATCGTTTTGGGACTTTTTGATAAAAGCCACTCTCACTGGAGATAAGTGAAATCTCATTGTGGTTTTGATTTGCATTTCCCTGATGATTAGAGATGTTGAGTATTTTTTCATATGTTTTTTGGCCATTATTCTGTCTTCTTTTGAAAAGTTTCTGTTCATCTCCTTTGCCCACTTTTTGATAGGGTTGTTTGATTTTTTCTTGTTGATTTTCCTGAGTTCTAAGTAGATTCTAGTTATCAGCCCTTTATCAGATTTGTAGCATGTGAAAATTTTCTCCCATTCTGTAGGTTGTCTGTTTGCTCTTGTGACAGTTTCTTTGGCTGTG
>CAUYSK010040324.1:0-115692 GCA_963575035.1 Avahi laniger | reverse complement strand
AAATTGGTACTAACTGATCAACACTAGGGTGATCACATGGCAGAAATACTCTCCAGGGATTAGGGGGATGGGGGGGCAAATCTACAACTAAAGGACATGGGGAGCACTAAAGGGAGGGAAGGGCACGCCTTTAACCTGCATTTGGGTGAGGCAAAGACATAAAGTGTAACTAGAATGTTTGTACCCTCACAATACCTTGGAATAATAATAAAAAATAAAAATAATAAAATAAAAATAGAAAAAGAAATATACTCATAGAAAAAGAATTAGATATACAACAAACTGCCAATTTCCTTAAAAAATCTCTAGGTAGTAAGATTATAAGTAATTTTATTTAATTATTTGTCCCTATTTTTTCATTTCAAAAATGATACAGCATTTCCTTACAGTTAAAATATGTTGATTGTCATGTTTCTCTATAAACATCAAAGAGGAAAATATAGGTTAATTTTAGAAGAGCTGAAAATATTTACCTTCAGATCTTTTTTCTCTATAACAAAAGAAAAATGACAATAAACATTTATATCCTAATCTAATTACTAGGCAAACTTTTTTTAAACCACTTTCACTATCTTCCTACATAATCCTAGATATTGTTGCTGGCCTCCTCTCCTACTGATCACTTTCTCTTCTTTATTTCTAAGGCACATAAGTACAAATAGTCCATATCTTACTTGTTTCAATGTTGATTTGTATGCATGTCTATGAAACTTAGCAAAGAAAGGTTACGACCCCTAAATTTATATTTGCAATTCAGGCTTTTAATCATACCCATAGTAAATGGAAAAATTCTCTTATATAACCAGATGTGTACAGCCTCAGAAAAGATGCCATTCAAATTCATGTCCACGAAATTTGAATTCATAGAAGCATAGTAGAATGTTGGTTACCAGAGGCTTGGGTGGAGTTAGGGAGAAGCTGGTCAAAGGATACAAAATTTCAATTAGGTAAGAGAAACAAGTTCAAGAGATTTACTGTATAATAGGGTGACTAGAGTTAATAACAATGCATTCTTGAAAATTGCTAAAAGAGTATATTTCAAATATTTGCCCCACAAAAAAATAAGTATGTGAGGTGATGCATATCATAATTCATTCTATTGGTCATTCCACAACGTATATAGTATATATATTGTAAAACATCATGTTGTACATGATAAATATATATAATCTTTATCAATTACAAATAAATATTTTTAAAAGATAAAACATTAATGTTCTACAGCAAGTGGCCAGAGATAAACTCAAAATCAGTGATATGATAACCAAAAAACTTAATTACTTAAGGACAGTATCGTAGGAGAGAAATAGAAATAAGTATTAAAGCCAGTAAGAGACATAAGAATAGGCAAAATATATGCAAATAATCGTCATATATTTAACACAAATACATATATAATAAAATTATAAAGTAAACGTTAAGTATGTCTTAAAAGAAAAGCTAGATTAAAATTCTTAAAAGAAGGTCTTTAAAATTAGTAATATTAAAATGGAGACTAAAAAACTTAGATGTGAAATAACAATAATCAATTCAATTCTAGGTTAAACTATATGAAGCTGTCATTCATATAGGTCAAATCAGTTAAAATTAGTAATTTCAAATGATTCAATCTAATGTATTTGAAGATCTAGTTTGTTAGGTAATAATTCTAAAATGTGTAAGGTACTTTTAGAGAACCAAAGTGAATGTAAAACAAGATGACTACTCTCCAAATTACCACACAAGAAAAGACAATTTATCAAGAAAAACAAATAAAAAATAGCATAAATCTAACTATAGCCATATATGAAGAAATCATCTCAATAACAGATATTTTTCATTATCTAAATGTAATCCATTCCTGTCATGTGTTGGATAAAAGTTTTGGCTAGTGGAAGTCTATGTTTCATTGCATAAATGATAAAAACAATCATGCCTTTCTAGTTCATCTAAAGCTCTAATTGATTTTTCCAAATATCACAAAACATTCTAACAACTGTATAACTATCTATGAAGGATTTCCGCATAATATAGAATATTTAAAGATTATATATTTTGCATCGTTAGTATGTTAGTATGTTTTAAATGGTAATATTTTCATTTGTGTTTATGTACAGTATACAGTATATGATACAGATTCATTGTAATGAGCATGTACTCTAAGGTAAATAAACCAAGAAAATACATTAATGTAGGGTAAATGAGGACAAAAAACGGTATACTTAAATCTTTATTGCATTTTTCTCAATATACTTTATTACTTCCAACTTTACTTGCTATGCATAGGCATGTTTAGGCCTCTTATGCTCACTTTCTTTATAATCTTTTCCATTTTCCGTGAAGACATTCTCTCTTAATATTGTGGGAAAGCTGACGATGAGACTGTACATGTTTAAATAATATAAGGATGACATGTTAGCCTAAAGTGGGGGCAATTCAGTCACTCACAAATTGATAAAATCTCAGAGGTAGAAAAAAATTTGGAAATTAAACAAGTCTCTCTTTTATTCTGAAGTGTTAAAACAATGCCTGAAATTGCAATAAAAATGGAGCAGAGCTGGAGTTCGAACCCATGGTTTTCTCACCCACATGCCAGTACTCATAAGTCCTGTAACATGAAAGACACTATATAAAACTATTGGCTCATCTAGATTTCTAAATGTTGGAGTTTTGGGAGGTTTTAAAATAAAAAACACCGAAAGTCAACTTTTACACTCTGTCAATTGCATTTCTCTGGGCTTGAGCAATTGACTGCTATCAACAATTTAGTATCTGAATATCACAGACAATCAAAATATTTCAATTAATAGACTTTTATGCATTATATGAAAGTGAACAATTTTTTTAAAGGATTAGTTAAATGAAATAGTAAAACTTCACTTGACATAATTCAATCTCTCCTTGAGGCACTTTCAGATCTTGAATTAATTTCATGTCAATAGCATGAAATATTGGTTTATTTAATCCAGAGATGTGTGAAAACAGGCTTTTGACAGGAAGCAGTCTTGCATGAACACAAAATCATGTTTTCAGAGAATGTAGTTTAAAAATAACTACCTTTAAATGATCTTGCGTTAAAAATAAACTTTTTTTCTAAAACGGAAGATACGAACTCCAGTATTTTATGTAAAAATAGTTCCAATTCATAAAGGTGGAACCATGTTAGTATCATGCTTTTTTGTAATGAGTACTAAAAAGCTTAAACCCAAATTTATGTCCACCTCCCGACAACCTCACTTCCGGCAGTTAGTTTTACTTCCCAATACCTGTCCCGATTTCCTCCTCTACTTACTGGTTGAAATTCTTTCAGGAAAAAGGTAGAATGATAAATAGTCAAGAAAACAGTAAAAATCATAAATGAATGCACATTTTCTTTGATATTTGTAAATTCAAAAATATCTGCTATTCTAAAGAAGTGATCCTATTCCAAATGGAATAAAACACACTGGTTTGGTCTTCTCAGTGTTAGCATAATTTCTTCTCCCAGGGAAATCTATGAAAATATGATTGGGTATCTGATTAGCCAAAATGGTTATAATATAAATTATCATAAACTTTTTTTAGAATATAGCTGAAATTTTACATATAAAAGTTTAATTGAATAGATTTGGATTTTCCTTATATTATTCATAACAAGTAAACACCATCAATGTCATATAACTGGCTACTATATTCCATATTCAAGAGTCCACACTGAATACAAATGAGTTTTATTGAACAATTCAATATGTCCACATTGTATTTTTAAAGTATTAAAACAGCAATTTAATTTTTATAAGAAAAATGAAAATCCATTAAATAGATCAAGTTGGCAAGGAATTAACCACAGCAACAGACTTTCATCAATGTATAAAATTACTTATAATTCTAGCAAAAGTAAATCCAGTTTTATTATGACCCTTGTTTTATCCTGCTAATATCACATCTATGCATATATTCCTGGTAATATCAAAGTAAAAGCCAGAAATGATATGGAGAGAGACTTCATTATATTAAATATTTGCCTTTGTTTAGCTTTGAAAAAATATCATCAAATGTATTTTATCCTAAGGATGTTAACCACTACCTATTTCCATAAATATATTTTTCTTTTTTAATTCAAAGATGGTTGTCATCAACAATGGTTTTGTTTTCTTCAAGTCAAATAGGTCAACATTAGTTTCCTTGTTCTTAGTAATATTGTCAGTTTGTATTCCCTAATATGTACCCTGTATTTTCTCCAATTAGAAAAATTTATAAAAATAATGACAAAAAATACTGGCTTAGAAGAGACAATTTGTATTCTGCTTTTCTAATTTTTTTTATTAATTCTTAATGGCAGAAGCTAGTTTGTATGTCTGAAGGAAGAGCTTTTCTAAAAGTTTTAAATAGATTAGGAAGGTTAAGAAATCAAATTTTAGGTTATTTATATGTATGTTACATTTAAAAATCTCTGTGTGCACATAGAATCCTACAATTCCTAAATTTAACTTTTAAAAGTCCTCACTAATTATTATAAATTCCAGGTTTCCTTAGATTCTTTACTTTTGAAGATACATCAACACCCAGGATATTCACCAACTTAATACATGCTTTAAATAAAAATATAAATTTTTGGAAATGTTTTTCTAAATGTAAGTAATTCTTTAACATATTAATATTTAAAATAGTGTTTTCAATTTTTGTAGGTAGTCTCATTGTAGATGAAGGCAAATGAAAGTTTGCATGGTATTCTATTTACTGTAGTTAAATTGTGGCCATTATACACACGTTCTTGAATTCAGCTCCCTGGAGTGGGTAGGCTACCTGGCTCTACTATTTACTAGCCTTGTGTCCTTGAGAAAGTTACCTTTTTTTCTCATTATATTTTTTTCCAGAACTTGTAGTGCTGACATTGAGAAACTTACTTTACCTGCGCCTCAGTTTCTTCATCTATAAAATGGAAATAATAGTATCTACTTCTTGGTGTTGCTTTGAATATTCAACAAGATAATGCATGAAAGTACTTACAATAGTGCTTGGCACAAAGAACATGTAAAAATATTAGATATCATTATTTCATTTTATAACTTTCTAGTCCTTGCTTTTAAAAATAACATAAGGGTACATTTAGAAATTCTAAATGTAAAACACTGTCTATCTTCATTGCCTTCTAGGTCTTATATCATCAAAAACATGTAGATTTCATTTACTTTAGAAATTGAAACAATAGGGATTATATTTCAGAGTAAAAATATATTGACTTAGAGATGACTATTTCCATTTTAATATATAAACATGTGTGAGAACTGTTTATTTACTGTAAATATCAAAATAAATATTTCCTTATATTCTGCTGGTAATTATCCCCAGTTAATAATTGTAATAAAATGTTACTAATATTATTTAGAAACAAATTTAACAATTTTCCAACTGCTATACTATTTCCTCAATTAAATATTCTTACATACTTGTGGGTTTTTCTCTGAATCTTTCAAGTTTAAAATGCTTAGTGATCCTCTGGTAATATTTGAATGAGATCATTGATGATAATAGTATTATAGGGAAGAGAGACATAGATTTGAAATTTTGTTTGTAAGTGAAAGCTTCAGGAAAGATATGTAAGCATACTGAAAACATACTGGCCGAAATGTACATGGTGTAATTATTCTGCAATTCTCAAGAGCTTCTAGGGGGGAGTTTTAAACAACATCACAATGTAAACATGGACATGTTACATGTGCAAGGATGTTATATGCAACCTCTCATATTTTCCTCACAATAATTCTAAACTTAACTAAATTTTTAGGAGAATAAGTAACTTGCCCACAGCCAGAAAGCATATAAGGAATAGAATTGGGATCCAGTCTTAAACCTCCCCGATGCCAATTTTATCCTTCTGAACATCTACCATATACTGCCTCACAACAGCTCATAAAACTAACATCATTAAAAGCCAGAATCAGGATAAGCTCTATTTTGCTGTAGCAAATGATATACTTTCTATTCTTTCATGATTAAAAAATTATTTAACTGTGTTTTCTTTCCCATATAACCTGGCAGGAAGCTCAGGTGTTCCACTATCAGTTGTATTTTGTTATTTTTTCAATTGTCCTAGAAAGTAAGGCAAGATAATTTAATTAATTGTCGCTGTGGGATAAGTAATAAAAGTATAATCTTGATTTCTGGAAACTACCATAATATTCAGTCTAATGAGACTAAGTAGATATCAATTCTGCCCCCTAAATATTAAAATGTATCAAATTCAAATAAATTTGTACTATATTTTAATATTCACAATTATAAATATTAGTCATAAAAGGCTGATATGCTATAAGACATTAAATTGTAAAACATTGGTTTCCTACAACATACTAATTGTAAAAGTATAGTTGGCAAATCTTTTCTGTAAAGAGCCAGATAGTATGCAATTTCATTTTTGCAACTATAAGGTCTCTGTCAACTCTGTCGTAGTGTGAAAGCAGCTACAGATAATATATTAGCCAGTGGCTGTGCTCCAATAAAACTTTATATACAAAAGTGGGCATTGAGCCAGTTTTGACCCACACAAGCCAGTGCCTAGCATAGTCCACCACTGTTTTGTTGACAATATAAATACCTTCACATACACATTGCAAATGAAAACACACAAGGTTCATCCATGTTGAATAAAGAAAAATACTTTTTCCAATTAACTTTTTTCAGCAGTTATCTTTGAAGAATTTTCATGCAGGATGAGCACACAAAATGCAGTTCAAATAAAGTCGATTTGTTTTCTTCAAAAAAGATCATTTTGGAGACCATCTGTCACACGTGTTGTTTAACTGTGTTCATTCCCAACCCAAAGCACCCTTCTAGTCAATAAATATCTGTTTACCAAAGCCTATTAGAGACTAATTATTTCATTCAAGTAGATCTTAGTAATAATGATAATATAGCACTCCCCAACCTGATCTGCAGTTTCACTTTCTGTGGTTTCAGTTACCCATGACAATAAGATATTTTGAGAGAGAGAGAGAGAGAGATAACATTCACCTAACTTTTACTTACATTATATTGTTACAATTGTTCTATTTTATTATTAGTTATTATTGTTAATGTTTTATTGTGCCTAATTTATAAATTAAACTTTATCATAGGTATGTATGTATAGGAAAAAACATAGTATAATATATAGGGTTTTAGGTATCCATTGGGGGCTGTGGAATGTATCCCTTGCAGATAAGGGGGACTAGCAACTTCTATTTAGGCATGTATTGAATGCTTACAACATTTATATTAAAGATGCTTAATCTTATAGTTGCTTTACATGTGCTATGTCAAATTCTGATAATGCTTTAGGGAGATTGCTATAGAAAATTAACCTATAGTATCAGGATCAATGCCATTCAGAAAAAGTGTCATAGTTCAATGCCACATCTGTCTGCGAATCTTATTTCATCTTGCTGCCTTCTATCTGCATGGCACACAATCCTCTCTGTCCCCTGAGGATTGAGCAGGGCCCTCTGCATTCAGATCAGACTAGAAACAGTGAATGGGTCTGAGGAAGTGGGTCAAAAAGAGCAAATTCACCCATCCTCATATCTTAGGATGTGAGAAGGCACAATGAAACCAGCATTTCAGAGCTTAAATGCTCAGGAGTAGGGCTTCTATTAATTTTAGAATTAAATGAAAAAAGTAAATTCATTAAATAATTTTAAATAACTTTAATAAATGGGATGATGAATAACAACCAAATTTCTCACTTCCATTTGACCTAAAGGAGACATTATACATAGTACAGTTGTCTGTAGGCCTTAATAGTAGACTGCTAGTCAGTCAGAAGTCATATTTCTTCTGCAGAACAAGTCTTTTGCAGTTAACTACGAGCTGATTAACTCAGGCTGTTAATTATTTAGTGCCTGCTAGGTCTCATAATAAGCATGGTGGTGGAGGAAACATTCATAGCCACTTTAGTATTTCAGTCATGTTCTTACCTCTTGCTAAAATGTCCTTCTATCCTATTTTCCCATATCTTTCTTTTTGTTAAAAATAGAGATAGGGTCTCATTCTGTAACCCAGGCGGGAGTGCAGTAGTGTGACCATAGCTTACTTACTGTAATCTCGAATCTCTGGCTCAAGGGATCCTTCTACCTCAAACTTCCAAGCAGCGGAGACTACTGGCACATGCCAACCCACTTGGCTAATTTTTAAATTTTTCTGGAGAGATGAGGGTCTCACTATGTTGCCCAGACTAGTCTCAAACTACCAACCACAAGGAATCTTCCCACCTCGGCCTCCCAAAATGCTGGGATTACAGGCATGAGCCACTCTGTCCAGCCAATTTTTCCAATGTAATATTTCCACATACTTACTGAGGATATTTCCCTATATAACTTTATTATTTCATATAAGTACTACTTTTTTGCCTGAGGTATTACTTTTGTTGAACAATAAGTTTTTAGGGGGATTTTTGAGGGAATAGACCACATTATCCTCATCTTTGTACCTCTCGTGGCATCTATCATACTAGCCATCGAGTATACTTTGAATAAGTGAATAAACTAGTATAATACATCCATTGGTATTAATATATAGTGAATCAGCTCTAATGGGGAGGTAAAACTTCAGGGTGATAAAAATTAAAACCCAGTTCCCCAAACACATATGTGTGTGCACATGGACACACATGCATACTGATACGCACACACTCACACATGCATCTTTTAGCCTAGCTATGTGACCGCACTCCTCTCATCTCACAAACTTCTTTTAAGTTTGAGGAATATAAAACAGGCAAAAGAAAAATTTAAGAAAGCAAGAGTATCCCCCATTGCATGGTCAAAGGAAAAATGGAACAACTTGATCACCTTGGTTCTGATTAATGCTTACTTGGCCTGCAGTTCCAGACATGATTTTGTCAAAGGCTGTGAGCAATGATTAGCATTCACTGTTTTTCCCTGTTTCTCAGTGTTAAAAATTGTTAAGTGGATAATAGAATTGGCACTGATAAATACTCATGGAACCCTTCAGGAGGAAAAAGATGTTGTGATAAATATAAGCAAATAGCACTGTGCTTTTTATTAAGTGTTATCATGGCCATGCTCTTTACTACATCAATGCTACAGATCATCAAAATATATGGACACTGCCTTCAAGGAGCATACAAAATTGGAAGAAATTGAGAGTGGAAACCCTGTCTTACTCATTTTTATGTCCCTAATCTAGCACAGTGCCTTGAACATAACAAGGGCCCGATAAATTTTGTTTAGGTTGAAATGGGAAAATCTATTAGATATCTAGTGTTCCAGAATTACCATACTCTGAAGGATAAGTTTATTCTCTTTAATAATTATGCCTAAGCTGAATGCTTACAAGGTAACAGGCACTCTCTAGAGTAGTTTATATAGGTTATCTCACAAGATGTTTGCATATGTTAATCCTCATAATAACAGATGAGAAAAGTGAGGCATAGAGAAGGGAATTTCTCTATAATTATATACTTAATAAATGGTGGTGCGTGGATGTCAAATGAAGCAGCATCATTTCAGAGGCCATACTTTACTACACCTTACTGCCTTCCCCTAAAAATTTTAGCATAGAAAAAGAATTTTGTTTAATATTAAATAGTGTAAAATAAATGATTAAATTCATTGTACACAGAAAGATAGCATCAAATGACTGTATTACAGATGCATTAATCAAATCCGTCTTTAGAAATTTAACTAATCTTTTTACATCAGATAAGAATTGATGATTTGATCTTAACCCTGATCTAATATTTTATACTAACCATTTGTGGATTATACTAACCATATAACACATATTTTGTCAAATCTCAATTGGTATGCTAACTATATGTATCATACTATATGAGTTATTCATAAATGTCTTTCATTTGAATGTATGCTAGCTATAATTTTTTCTACTTAATGAGTAAATATATGCATTTAAATATTTGAAAATAGTTAATAGAGTATGCACACACACATACACATACACACATATATTTCAGTATCCTACAATTAGTATCCAATATTTCTATAAACCTAGAACTTGGGTGGGAATATAGCGTACATTAAACAACTAACTAAAATGCATTCAGTCAAAAGCCAGAGTTTAACAAAGTACTTCTCTATATATATGTCTCCATGCCATACATAAGGATTTGGCACAAATAGCAATCACAGACTTTGAATAAGTTTGGGCATTTAGCAATAAAAATGATATGCTATGTCTTTTTTTAATTGAACAAAATTAAAAACTACAGTCAGATCAAAAATGATCTGTTTTCTTATCTTCAAAAAAATTACCCTTCTATCTCCAACACTGAAAGATTCTTTTTCCATTTGAAGATTAAAATAAAAATCCCATGTGGTTTATTTTCACTTTATCTTTATTCTTCAAATATAACTTCAAACATGCTAAATGTTTAATGTAGACATTTTTCATGTTGGATGTATTTACTCTTTTAGGTATAATAATCATTTTTTACACAATCGGAAACAAAAGAAAATCCAAGAAGTTCTAGAAACTTCCACTTTATCACTGACATCATAAAAAATAATTCTAAATTATATGCACATAGATTTCTATTTGTCATCTGAACCCATAATGTACTGTCTAAAAGCTAGAAAACATGCATGTTGTGAAGGCATTTAAACTTCAACTGCATGCCCAGTGGATATGAGATATGCTCATAAAATGGTACAGGGTGGGCAAATACAATGAGACTTCCTTAGAAAAGTGTAAATGAAATACAAAGATAATTCTTTAAAAGATAACTTTCAATGCTATAATACACAGTCAAATCTTATGGATGTGAAGCCACCACAAAATGTGGTGGTCTATAGAACTAAATTTTAAGAAGCTTGCATATATAAAGGAGAAAACTAAAATAGTAACAGACTTTGGGATGAGTTCTACGATGTCTTTATTGAGACAGGGAACTGGCAGGTACTGCTCTGGGCATTACCTTGGCCATTGCTTTGGGCACTGCTGCAGCATTGCCTGATTCTGGAAGTCTCAAAACAAAGTTTCAAACTACCCTGAACAAAACAGGATGGAGACAGGGCAAGCTCCAACTGGTTAGAACCAAGATGGTGAAACATCGCCCCTGTCATGAATATTCCACTCCTTGTTTAGGTATAATTAAGCCATTGGTTACATAGAAGGGCATCAGGAAACAAGGGGCCAGTTCTCTTCTGCAGGAAGAACTTGCCTCTGTTTTGTCTGTGAAGTAGACTTTCTATAGTTTCTGAATAAATCTCACTTTCACTTTATACTGTTGGCTCGCTCCTGAATTCTTTCTTGCATGAAGCCAAGGACCCACTTGGACTTCAAGTGGCTCCCAGCATTGGGAGTCACTTTCCTGTTTCATTTGTTACATGGTTTTTCATTTTGTGCTTGAAAATATCAAGTAAGAGGAAACTACTTGAGGCAAAATTGTCCATTTTCAAAAAACTCATGCTAAAAATATCTTCCTTATATTCAACAGAAACCTGTACTTATTTCAGCTTTGACTCCGTTTTTCTTAATTCTTTCCCTTGGAACTGCACAGAACAAGCTTTCTTTTTCATCTAGTGCCTCTAAGTTATCATAAAACTTTGTAATTCTCTCTAATTATGAACTTTTTTGCCATTAGATGTTTCATACTGCTATATGCAGCCAAGTTCCCACTATCTTTTATTATGGTCAGCTTCTTTATTTAGACATGAAAAACAGTAAACTATGCATGTTAGAATTATACGTGAAATTATCAAAAGACTGAGTAAATAATTAAGGGCTGCTTCCTAGAAATTAAAAATGGGCTTCAATGACACCTTATTTGTGTATTTCACCACTTTCTTGGTTCGAAATTGTTAAAATAATTATAGTTTAAGAAGAAAATTACCTCTAATGGAATGTTGCTATATTGTATGCATGTGTTTGTTTTTAGTATATATTCATACATATATTGTTAATTTTTTAATACAGACAATACAAATTATATGTTATATTTATTTTCTCCAAGATTCAGGGGTTAAAAAAAACAAAAAGTCAATAGACCAGCCATAAATGATTAAGTCCTCTCTAGAAAATTCCTCTCAAATGCTTGTCCAGACTGATTGAACACTTCTAGTGACAAGCAGGCCAATACGTCCCCATGGCAATTCATTATGGCTTTGGACAAGCTAGATTTCATCTCAGCATATGAAATCCTCTTCAGCTGTCCTTGTCTCTTCCCCATCCTATATTCCTAGTTTTACTCTGCATCTTTAGAAGCATTTTTCTTTCAATTTCTACATGATTTTCCTGCAAATTTTGCAGACTCAAGTATTTAGTCTCTGAGACCACCAAGAACAAAAGTCAGTAGTTATTTATTAAAGACCTATTGCACGCAAGGGGATGGAATAGTTACTCTCTGCAAAATAAACCTGTTTAAAACATGATATTTTGCTTTAAAATTTATAATTAGAGACAGAAGGACTTCTATGCAAATGATCTAGTCACTCTCCTGAGCATAAGGAGAAAATGTATAATATATATCTGAAAGTTTCAGTGCAGCCAAACTAGATACTGTGGTTACTTCCATTGAAGTACCATTTTAATAAGCTTGTATTTTTAAAGAGGAACACACTAAAAATTTTAAAGCAGCTTCCTTAAGTGTCTTATTCACTTCTGCCTCCTCTTAAATAGTGCTGATGTTGAAGTACAGAGATGTACAGAGCCTGTTTCTCTTCTGCAGCCAATTAGATGGAGATCAATTGAGATGGAGCTAGATTAGATGGAAGTTTCATAAAAGGGGAACCAAAAGGTGATATTTGAAGGCTTCAAATGGTCTTCAGCCTTGTAAATATCTTTAAATCTACCAATTTCATTCAACTTTAAGTAAACATCTTGTAGGGAGTTGGTAAAAAGAGTGATTAGTCAAAAACAAGACACTAATCTCTATCCTTTGAAAATGCTGTGCATTCTACAGAGCTTTACACAATGACTGGTACAAATATGAATATTTGTTGAATAAAATGAAAAAGAAAGCCTCTTGCTTACTAAGGCTAGTATATATCTACAACTGTTCAGTGGAAGATGCCACTCACTGATATATTTTCACATTAGAATGGGGTTCCAAATATATTTTTTTTCTATTTGAAACTATTAAAACTATTAATACTTTAAATACATACTTGGGTCAGTACCATAAACAAATTCAAAGTAAAAAGTAAAAGAAAAAAATAAAAGAAGACAAAATATATAGTGACTTTTCTTATCCTGAGTAGGGAAAAACCATTTTTAATTCAAGCTCAACTCAATTCTCCATTCATGACATAAGGCATTTATGAAAAATCTCTGGTACATTGATTGACCATGTTGTGATTATTCTCATCATATGCTGATATATCCAAAAAGCAATGGGTAGAGATCATCTGACTAATGCCAATATTTACCTGCTCCTCAAAATGGCAGCGAGAGGGCCAAAGGTGAGCATGCCACATAATCAAATATGACTGGCAGAGACTTAGCATTAATTATAATGGCTGTGACTTTCCATTTCCCCAAGCAAGTCATAATACAATCAACAGGTTATTTCTTTCCTTAGAGATTTCTAAAACACTTGAGCCAAACACATCTTATTTGTCTAGAATGACACATAATGACATCTTCTAAAACTTCTAGAAAGAAAATCATTTCTGATATTGCAAGGTGCTGACAGTTTTATTTGATAAGAAGATCATATTCCAAACTGTTCATAAGAAACAGTTCATAAGAAACACTTCTGAAGAGATGAGTAAAAACAGGAAAAAAAACTCTTAGAAATAGACTTTTATTGATAAATCATTTTTATTTACACTGGTTAAGGGAAATCAATTCAAATGAGTTTCGAGATCTTTTGGCCAAATGCTACTCAATATTTCTATTCTCATAAATATATGTCTTTTTTGCTCTTATTACTAAACTTCAAAATAATTTACTGTTTCTCATTTTACCCTTATGAGAACAGTACCTTGAGAACCACATAAAATGAACATTCCAACCTGCTTCCTATTTTCTGCAGAGCTGAGGAAACGGTAATAAGAGGTATTTATATGATTGTAATTTTCTTTGCATTTGGAGAGCATATTTATCTTTTCTGTTATTTCTGTATCCACATATTAAATATAAAAAGATAGTCTTTTAAAAGGACTCTTTACCATGAGTATTGAATTCATGCTGTGCAACTGCACCTGCTTTGAAGTAGAAGACAAAACTTAAAATGTACATATGTGCATACTCAAACCTCGACTGCGTTGGGCTGATTAACCAGTAAATTTTTGAGGGCTATATTACCATTTGATAAGCCTGTGACACACTTTAGAATTTGAAGTCTGTCATTCTCTATCTAAATTTGCCTTTGAACATACCAAATTTGTCTGAATCCATGACACATTGACAGTAAGATTCAATGTTATTTTATGTTCAAGCAAGCAAGAAAATCGCTGCCAATTAATTGTAAAATGGTAAGATATTTCCCAATTTCAGAGATGTTAAATGTTAGGGGGTAAAATACATCTTTGAATCTATGAAATATGGTAAATGTCCTGCTTAGTCTGAGACACTTGAGTCATGGTAGTAACCATGATTTTTAAAGCCATATTCCAGGCTACAGAATAGCATGTAGATACTGTAAAAGACTGCATTGATGAAAAAGATGCTTGCTCTCTTCTTCCTGCCTCTGTCGCTAATTTTTAATATTTTGAAAAGTGTAACTACTAACACTGTCCAAAATGGCAGTTAAACAAACCACACTTTGTGTTCTTGACTCAGTCCGTTTCATTTTCTACCTTATGAGAGTTTCCTTAATCAAGTAGGCAAGAAAGGAAAAACTAGTAAGTCTCATAGCCTAAGGATCCAAGAAAAATAATAGACTTTATCTCATGCCTAGATATGATATATCTGTACATCACAACAAATAATATTTTTGGATGTTTTGTTTAGAGTACAAGTTTTTGTGCTCTCTAGGGTGAGAGAACTCAGAGTAATTATTCAATATAAACACCAACACAAATGGCCAAATGTTATTTGTTTCCAGAGAGTAAATTTTTATACAGGTATATACATTAATATCTTTCCAAAGACATGACAATTAATGAATAAAAAAACAAGCCAGCAATCTTTAATATACTTCATATTGATAAAATTTTTCATTGACTGTACACAGGATGCTGCATAAGTGACTCTGTCACATCATGGGGCTAAGATTAATAGTGTTAGGGCCAACAAGAAAACGAAAACATATGTAAAAAGATGTTTGTTGCAGGTCATGTTTCTGAGAAGGAATGCCTTAAAAATTCAATTTGGCAAATTCTCTGAAAATTTGTATGAGAGGGAGATACTTTCTCTGGCCTAAATAGTCAAAGAAGCATGCCTCGATATGAACAATCTGATGTCATCAATCACATAATTTTAAAGTTCAAAGAAAAATCTGAACTCAGACAAAACTTTTACTGTGAAGAGAAGGTAACTAAAGTTCAAAGTAAATGTTTGTTACCTATTATTAT
Source organism: Avahi laniger (assembly GCA_963575035.1). Taxonomy (NCBI): domain Eukaryota; kingdom Metazoa; phylum Chordata; class Mammalia; order Primates; family Indriidae; genus Avahi; species Avahi laniger. The sequence goes on along the minus strand of CAUYSK010040324.1, from coordinate 100,258 downwards.
ACATAAGTTAGTAGCATAGCCAAAGTTAAAACTACTGACTCTCAGTTAAGATCTCCTTGTCTTTCAATTAAAGGATTGTCATAACAATGTATATGTATATATACGTATGTATATAGAAATAGTTATTATGCTATTACATTATATTCAGGGACACACAAAACAAAAATCTTCAATATTCATAGAGTTCCAATGATCATACAGTAGCTTATTATCTAGTCTCTGACCGTGAGAATGTTCTGTCTATAATATTTTTTCCATAGAGAAAATCATCTGAAACACTCACCCCTCATGTTTTCAGGAATGTAAGAAAGTGTCAACCTACAGTGTGAACAATCTTACAGACGTCACAGAATGCTTGATTCAGCACAAACCATAGAGAATATAATTTACAATTCTCTCAGTTTTACAGTTGAAGAAGCTGTGGTTCAGTGGTTAAGGGATTTGCTCAAGGTAGCTCAATTATTTCACAGCAAATCAATGCAGGTGACCTACATTTACCTAATTACAAACATACTGTGTAAGTATATGTGAAAGGCAGTTCCTCACAGACAATTGCCAAGCAGCTTAAATACTTTAACAGTCTGCTTCTATGTCTAGGCCCAAACTTAGCTTGCATCTTTGTATGTGCTGAACATTCGGACCCACAAGACCACCACAGCCTATACTTAGCATCAGATTCATTCTGAGGAATAGAAAACAGAAGCACAGCATGCCAGCAGGGCAACATTAGGTATTCCTGTTCAATGAGAATCTGTTTAACGGTTTATATAGTCATTCATGAGAAATTCTCCTTGATCCTTCAGAGGATAAACCAATCTCAACATTGGCCAGATGTGGGGGCCACCTGGCTTTTAAGCCTCATGTCATACAAGAGTGAATAATTCCTGTAACTGTTCCATGGCAGAACACCTATTAATAGTTTTGAAAGACATAGCCACTCAGGGAAGCCCAAAGCTACTGCCTCTTCATAAGCTATTTAACATTCAGTCCTCATAATCAAAATAGTGTGGTACTAGTATAAAGATAGACATATAGATCAATGAGTAGAATTGAGAGTCCAGAAATAAACCTTACTTTTATGATCAATTGTTTTTTGACAAGAGTACCAGGCAATTCAATGGGGGAAAGAATAGTTTTTTCAACAAGAGGCACTGGGACAACTAGATACCTATATCTATATGTAAAGGAATGAGGTTGGACCCCTACCTCATACCATGTACAAAATTTAACTCTAAATGGATCAAAGAGATAAATTTAAGTCCTAAAAGTAGAGCAAAACTTAGAAGAATATATAGGAGCAAATTTTTGTGACCTTGGATTAGGCAGTGATCTCTTAGATATGACACCAAAAGTAACAACCTAAAATAATTATAAATAAATTAGACTTCATCAAAATTAGTAACTATCATGCTTCAAAGGACACCATCAAGTAAGTGAAAAGACAATCTTCAGAACTGTTAAAAATAACTGCAAATCATATATTTGATAAGGGACTTATACCTAGAATATATAAAGAACGCTTGCAACAATAATAAAAAGACAACCCAACTTAAAAATGAGCAAAGCATGTGAATAGGCTTGTCCCCAAAGAAGATATACGAATAGCTGATAAGCACATGAAAAGATGCTCAACATCATTAGTCATCAGAGAAATACAAATCAAAACCATAATGAAATACCACTTTACACACTCTAAGATGGCTATCATCAAAATGACAGACAGATAATAGCAAGTGTTGGTGAGGAAGGTGGAGAAATTAGAGCCCTTATGCATTACTTGAGGAGAATGTAAAATGGGGCGTCCTTTTTGGAAAGTGTGACAGTTTCTTAGAATTTAAATGTAGAGTCACCATATGACTCAGCATTTTCACTCCTCGATAAATGACAACATATATCCACACAGAAACTTATAAATGAATTTTCATAGCAGCATTATAAATAGGCAAAAAGTAGAGACAACCTAAATGACAATCAACTGATGAACAGATAAATAAAATGTGGTGTATCCATCCAATGGAATATTATTCAGCAATAAAAAGTAATGGAGTATTGATACATGTTTGAGTATGGGTAAGACTTAAAAATATTGTGCTGAGTGGAAAAAGTCAGTCATAAAACACTGCATTATTGTATTATTCCACTTACATGAAATGTGCAGAATAGGCAAATATATGGAGATAGAAAGTAAATTATTAATAGTAGTTGTCTATGGCTGAGGAGGAAGGGTTAGGGACAAAATGAGAGGTAGCTAGCTGTTAATGGGTGCAGTGGTTCATTTTGGGATGATAAAAATATTGTAAAATTGATTATGGTGATGGCCGCATAACTCTGTCAATATACTAAAGACCACTCAATCGTACACTTTAAATGTGTGAAGTGTATGGTATACAAATAATATCTCAATAAGGCAGATAGCAAAGAAAAGAGTTTTTAATGATAAGGAAGTGAAAAATCTATACTAACAACCAAGATATTTCAAGATCATTTTTAGATATGGGGTAATGGACTGTACTCAAAGTACCATGGTGATGAATTTTCCAATGTGGTTTAAGATTGATTTAATTATACTTAGAATATTTCACTCTGTCAAATCCATCTTTCTTAACTGACAAAATTGTCTTTCAAGAGGAAACAATTACTATGGAACTCTTTTTGAATGATGGAAGAAAATAAACCTATTGATGGATTATCAGCTATTTTCAATTACAGGATAGGGACAATGGTCAAAGACACTCCTCCACAGTGTCTCTGTACACTCTGTAACAGTGTCTACACAGTTTCAGAAAACTGAATGTTCTGATAAATATCATGGCGGCTACTGAGCTGGAATAGAGGAGAGAATTCCAGGGCAAAAGGCTTGCTCCTCCAAGCTGTACCCACACAATGAGGGCCTGGATCAGTAAAACCAAACCAATGAAAATTAAGATGTATAAATCCAAGCTGAAAATCTACAGACACTTACACAAAGCCTATAGACTATACATACAGAAATAATTGACACATGATTGGCACATTTAAAGAAAATGGCCTGGAAATCAAAGAAATACCAATTCTTGGAATTAATTAACTCTTAGTATTAACTCACCCAACAAATCATACAGAGAAAGGTATACGGTTTGGGGTATGAACAAAAAGGAGATACTTTGACCAAGCATTTAGGAGTAGAATATTAGGTATAGGATTGGAGGAGAAAGATTAGCAGTATTAGCTTTAGATTTTTGTGATAACTTTGGTATTTTGAAAATAAAAATATTCATATGGAACATTTAAAATAGCATAAGGAAATAATCCAGATATTTAGGTTATTTGGGGGCTGAGTTTTCCCTTTCTAATTCTTTCCCATTGCTTTATTTTTCTTAATGATTGTTTTTTCTACTTTACCTGTTAGCATTACAAATAAGCTGAATTGTTAAAAAAAATTATAAAGACAGTTATATACTCAATGGTAAAAATTAGAAACATAAAAAGCTAAATAGGTCTTTCTCAAGGGACCCATGAAGAAATTTTTCCCTTTACTAAGTTTCTTTATATTTAGGCTTATTGTTTGTTTATTACTAACATTTAAAAGGAACCAGAAAACAGCAGCATATTACTTCTCTAAAACACTAGTACCTGAATTTGAAGATGTATTTATACATATAGATAATAACACAAAAGCAGACATTTATTTTCAGCAAAATAGCAATGATCAAGAAAAATTTTAAATTTGTTTTCAGTGTTAAGTTGCAAGGAAATTATGAGACATATTTTTTAAAAGATAAGGAATTCTTTAGAATTGAGGAGTCCCTATAGAAAAATTTTGCAAATAAGAGCAAAATGAAATGATTTTATGGCAATACAGATAAGACTATGCAACTTATATATTCCATTATAACCTCTCTCTAATCAATTTGTGTACACACTGCATGTAAGTAAAACTTAGAATTTATTTACCTATATGAAAAAAATTACTATGTAAGGAGAAATATTAAATATTTTCAGAATGTCTCTAGGTATAAATGCATATACTCACATATGCAAACCCAATTTTATTTTAAATATAGCACACATAATAATGAAAAATAAGTTTGTGTGTCTATTATTTATTTTTGATAGGCAATAAAATATTAAATATTGAATAACAATTCGATTACATTTTAATCATTTAAATTTATAATATTTATCCAAATAAAATCACCAAGTTTGATTTAATAATTTATACATCATTAGCTAACTAATTATAACTAATTTGAAACAGGGAGGTTAAATAGTTATTAATGATAGGGAATGAAATATTGCTCAGAAGTTATACTTAATTTTAATAACGGAGTTTGGAAGAAAATATTTTCATAATTTAAAATGAATCATTTATACATACTAAGAACAATAAATGATTTTGTCTGTAAAGAGAACTGTTTAAATGCTAAATATTTTCATACATGATACTTATTACCAAATTCAATTGAAAATTTTTCCCATAATGTTAGTCTTTACAGTTTACTCAACTGTCAGACTTTCTAACAAAGTAGAGCTCAGTCACGGTGACAGGAGAGAAATAAAATGCCAATGGTTCCAAGCTTTCTTAAAATTGTTAAAAAAAACATTGTTTAGAAAAGAAAAAAATGGAGTAACGTAAGCCATTTCCTTAATTGATTTAATGCTAACCAAGTTTAAACAATGTATCTAAATAGTTACAATACTTATGCAGTAGTGCTTATTTATTTGCACACACATTTTCCAGAAGCTTACAACTCCAAAATATCCAATGATGTCATAGCACAGCTATTAGCTGGTATTTCCTTGGAAATCCAAACACCTTCTTCAGTTGGTTTTGCCGAAGAAATTCTTGATCAAGTTTCTAACGTTACTTTCAAGAGCTATTTTTTATACTTAGAAATTAGTTTCTTAGATATGAGTTGAAGCTAATATACAGTCTATACATGATGCTCCAGATAAATGAAAAGGGCTATAATATTGACGCAATGCTTAAGTCAAACTGTCTCCATGTACTGAATCTATAAAGTGCAGAAACCAATTCTAACAGTCACACAAAAAATCAGTCTCATCGCTTTATAACAAGACAAGACATATTATAGATACCTGCTTCAGACTAAGCACTTTTCTTACTATTTTCTTGAGAAATGCTTATTTTTTTTAAAGGCTACTGCAATAATATTTCGAATTGTTGGCTCCATGTCTCTCTTTCACATTTAGGTACAGGGTTGCATCAAGGATTAGTGTAAGGACTGTTAGCATAATACTAATAAGAACTTTTCTGTCTGTAAGATTTTCATTAACTGTGGAAAACAAATAGCAAGATGGACAGAGGGCCTAGTGTAGAACTAAGCTGTCTACAGAATACTGACTCTCACCTTCATTATTTAAGCTTTTGATAAGATGAAGTAAAAATAAAAAAATAAAAAAATAAATTAAAAAAATGATACCTTGCCAAGAATACAAGTTAACATTCCTTGTTAAAAAAAATACTTCCTGTACTTTCACTCTTGATATAGGTCAGCTGAATAAAATAAGCAAAACCAAAATACCCCTTCTTACTTCCTTCCATTTTGTTTCATTGGAACACAGAGGAAAAACAATTTATGTTACGTTAAAGTGGGAGAAGTCCTCTTCCAACAGCATAGCAGTAACAGGAGGACAGGATTGTTTTACAAATTCTTCATGTTAACCATAAAAATTATTTAACATGTAATTTGGAATAAATAGGTAAATATTCATTGTGCAAACCAGATGAGCTTCAAAAGCAAACAACCATATACCAGTCAATGTGAAAATCATTTTCAGGGTTTAAATTCCTGATGGGTTCTTTGTTTCTTGGTGGTAGAGATCAAAAATATTATTCACTGTTGTTCAGTGAAGAAAGACAGCTACTAAATCATCATCAAACAATCTGGCTGCCTTTCAACAAATGTTTTTCAGAACAGTCACATATACCAAGTGGGATGTGTTATAGGTCTGGTTCCAGAGATTTGCTACTGCCATGGTGACTTCAGTAAAGGAAGAAGAGGAAAGGGAGGTGATACAATGGAAACAACCACATCCTAGTTCTGATATAATCATGCACAGAATAATGATATTTCTGTCAATGATGGACCACATAATACTGTATTTGACTATACTTTTTCTGTTTGTATATGTTTAGATACACAAATACTCTGTATACAGTGTATAAGATACACTTACTATTGTGTTATAATTGCCTACAGTTTTCAGTACAGTAACATGCTGTACAGGTTTGTAGCCTAGGAGCAACAAGCTATGCCACATAGCCTAGGTGTGTAGCAGGCTATACCATCTAGGTTTGTGTGAGTATACTCTTTTTTTGCACAATGACAAAATCACCTAACAATGCATTTCTCAGACCATATCCTTGTCATTAAGTGACATATGACTATATAAAAATTTCATATCACTGGTGTTTGTCTCAGTGAGGTGTCAATCAGAATGAGAATCTTTGGTAGCCCCACAACTTGAAATAGTTAAATATTACCTTGCACTTGAAAACCAACAGTACAGCTTCTATTTATTTCATCCTTCACACATTTATTCATTCAAAGATCTCAGATTCAGGAACAGGCAAAGCTCTGGGGATAAAATGGAGCTTATTTTGTGCATATGAAGATGGATAATAAATTAGTAAATGAGTAAAATAAGAAATATTTTATACAGAGTATAAATTCCACACCAACAATTATAATAGGTTGAAGTGATTAAGAGTGACTGCTACTATTTTAGTTTGGTCACAGAAGGCATTTCTGAGAAAGTGCCACTTAAGCTAAGATTTGAAAAGCAAGGAGAAGCCCACATAGTGAAGACCTGAAGTAAGAACATTCCATGCACGGAAACACCTAGTTTGTAAAGATTCTAAGGTAGGAGACAGCTTGGTCTGAATCTAGAATTAAGTGGGAAAGAAAATGATGTGGGGTGCAGAGGTAGGCAGGGGCCATGTCATGAAGGATTTTGCACACCAAGTTAAAGAATTCAGATCTTTGTCTTAGGGTTATGAGAAGTCATCAGAATAATACTATTTGATCTACGTTTTTAAAGATTATTACATTTATGAGGAAAGAAGGGAGATTTAATTGCAGGGTTAACATTCAGAAGTTTAAGTCAATTACTATTCTCAAACAACAAAGTTAAAGCTACCAAACAAATGTCAAGATTTTACTAATTTATATCTTTTCACTACTTAATTACCTCCTGAATTCAACACAAAATTTACTTATTAATCTAAAGTTGATTCTTTATAGCTTTCTAATTGAAAATGTTATTGAATGTTTCCAAGGATATCTAAAGCATTAAGGAAATTGTTCAATAACAACTGGAAGGTAATGGTTCCATCAATAGTAGAATATAAAGAACAATATATCTTTAAACTTTAATGTACTGTACAATGTCTTAAATTTAGAATTAAATTTCCAAACATCCAAAGTTTTACTTAATAAAAAAATCCTTATTACATGTTTTCCAGACAAGAAAAATCAATAAATTTTTTGAATGTAAGGAACTTTGATGAAGCATGTATACTTACAGTATTTTAATATTAATACATGATTATAGTATTACAATTCAAGCATGTTTAAGTTTTTTCCTCACGTATTATGAAAAATTTCAAAAATACAGAAAAGTTGGAACAATTGAAGACTGAACACCCATATAGCCCCCATCTACATTCTGTAATACATTTTATTATACTTGCTTTATCACACATACATCCATCTACCATCCTTCTATCCAACCATCACTTCATTTTATTTCAGTGTAAGTTACAGACATCAGAATTCTTCACCCATAAAACACTTCAGAAGGCATATCATTAACTAGAGGTCAATATTCATGCTTTCTTAATGTAAACTTTGCATATGGTATAATGTACAAATCTTGGGTATACTATCCCATGAGTTTTGACAATCGAATGTGATTTTCATCCATTGGCATTTGGGTGGCATATAAATTGAAGTGAAAGTTGAAAATAAATAATATTATATTATCAATCTGTTATTTTTACTACTGGGGTGATCCAAATGTTTCCACAGAGAGTAAAAGTAAATTTACTCTCAACAATTTAATTTATCAGATTTATAGGTCACATTTACCATGGAATACTTAAGAAGTATGCAATAACCTCAAGAAGTACTCAATGTTTAATTACAATTTATATTTTTCAAATGTCATGAATTTAAATTCCAATGAAATGCACTAGAATAAGCTTTCAAAGTACGGATTTCAGGGTTAATACACAATATAGTCTTCTTATATAAGTAGTAGATAATGTCAATTTAATCTTTCAAGAAAGAATTTAACTAATTTTTTGATAATTGTCTTCTCTGGGTTTTCAACTCTTAAGAACTGATCCAATTGACAGTGTTTTTAAAACTTTAGGGAGCAAAGGGCCAAGATGGTTAGGAAATGACTGATTCCTAACTAAACTATTAATTTTTATAAAAATGTCAAAGAAGTATAAAAAGATGACCCTGTTCTGAAATAAATCAAGAGAGAATTTAAACCTGGCAAAGGACATAGGATTTTGATATTGAAAATAGTGACAGATATTTTAAATTTCAGGAACAAAAGACTTTATGTGAATGCTTCCCTTTACTTTCAGGATTGGCAACAGTGTTTGCTGTGTGCTGAGGATGGAAGCTTGAAGTGGAAATTACACAGGAAAGGATTGTTTTGCTTCTTTTTAAGAAGGAATGCATGCCCAAATTTCACACTGCAGGGCTACATTGCCCAACATACAATCACTCACTTTGTCCCTTTTGGAGTCTTATGACCAATTTGCTGATGAACTTTGGCACTAATTTTTTGAAATGTGCAAATCACATTATTGGTTTTCATCTTTGTACACTCTTGCAGGGTAGAATGAAGCTTGAAAACCTGATTGAAAGTACTTACTATACAAGAAACTGAGGTAGCAACAGCATGTAAGTTATTCAACAATGTACCTCCTCACGTAAGAGCATGATGATTTCCACACTCATTTGACTTCTGAGAGTTTTCCTTCTGTTGCAGCTCTAGAAAGCTAGTTGGATCCCATATCTTAAAAACGGCAAAGATACATACACAAGACTGCTACTGTTCTACTTATATACTAAATATGTACAGAATCCTTATCATGGCATGTGCTAAGCATGAAAGGGGATATAAAAATGTTAAGTGGCCACATTTTAGATGAGGTCAAATGCACACATATAAAAATACAAGGAAGAACATACAAATTTAATTTTGAAGAAGCATAAAGAAATGAAGGTTAAAATGGCTTCACAGAGTATTTAGAGATTTTACATTGTGTTCATATACAAATAGTACTTGAAATTGAACACAATTTATATCCAATGAATCTTAAGATCAGAAGTAGACTTAATTCATACTTGGAAATCTATGCAAATTTAAAATGATGAATCTTTAATGAAAACAGTAATTTTAAAAATTCCTTTAAGATATAGCAGATTAAGACCATTTTCGTTTTGTAAACTGTATGTACCCTGGGCTATTACCACTCTCCTCACAAAAGTGCAATATTTCACTATTACATTCTTGCTCACTTGAGCAATGGAAGTGTGGAAAAAATTAAAGAATAAAAAGACCCCAACTCTTCATTTTTCATAGTCATTGACCATCACATTAAAATCTAAGGTAAGTTTTCTTCACAAAACATCAATTAACATGATTATCATAAAATAAAATTTCAAGAGTACAAGGATTATTCACACCAAACCAAGTTTCTTACGTGGGGAAAACTGTTAACCTGTGTTACTTGCACCCAGTTTGATATGTTGGTTAGTGGTTAAAATTCCCACAGATTCCACACAAATCAGTTATCTCTTTTCAACAGTGCCGGCGGTATTTTTTATTATTATCATTATTATTGGCTTTATAAGGTCAACCAAGGTATTAAATGAAAAGAATTAAACCCACAGTGTGAATCCAAATACGTTGTTGGCAGAATACTTTGCCAGGAGTAGGCAGGATAATGCTCTTGACTTGAAATCCTCTCTTCCTTTTTCCCCCCCAACCTGTTTCTCTGTAGTTTGCATCTAGTATAAGCTTATTCCCAGGGCAGATGATTTCCTTCAACTAGCTGGCTACAGCAAGGTGTTCTTTAGTGAGAAATGTGGGCAGGGGGAGAGAAAGAGAGGAGGGAGGGAGAGAAAGGAAAGAGAGAATGGTGGTTCCCATCAGACAGGGGATATACTGCCTAGTAATTTTATAAATCTTTCAATTTAACTGTGCGATAGCATAGAATTAAAATGCCTTTGCAGAGTATTGGAGATACTTGCTCTAAGAATCATCTTTTAATTTTTTTTTTAATTTTAACATTTTAAAAATTGGGTTGAATCTTCTAATTAATGTGCCATCTAATGTAATGGTTATTTCCTTCAAAACTATGAATTAAATGGAGACAGAATCAAATTAAGGAACTATGGGTATTCACATTTAGTCTTTACAATTATAGTCTGTCTTAACTTCCCAGGCTTTAGAAAATATAGTTCTATTGCTCTGTTTTTTTACTTCCATTTCTAGATGGATCCACATAACCTTTATTTGTGCAGGAAGGAAGCTTTCTCTTTTTCTCTTCACATTCTAATCTCAAGTAGGGCAATCTGGACCCCCTACTCCTCCATCTAACCTGTCCCAACAAGAAGTTATTATCTCTATTTTTATTGGTCATAAAATGTATTACTGGGCTGGGTTAGTTTCCCTCAAGGAAGAACCAGGTCAGGGGTTTCTCTTCCTCAGACACAAGCAGGTAGAGCGTGTGTGTGTTATATAAACCACAGGGAACTTATTTCAAGGAGTGCTGCCTCTTTCTTATTCATGCTTTATCATCAGCTACTGCTGGTCCATTTGTCTTTAATTAATGGACAAGGAGCAGAAGGCCTTATTTTAGACTCAGGCAGAGCAGTTTGCTCTTGATCCAACTATTGTTGATAGAAACTCTTGTATTTTGGTACATATTGGATGACTGCCAGACATTAATAAATCAAGTACTTTCGTCACCATTTAGCTATCAGCTCTTTGTATGCAAGTTTTGAAGGAAGAATGGATGATTCTTAGCCTTGAACCACAACACTCCAAAACTACAAAAGCTGTTAAGACTACTAGGACTTTTTTTTTTTTTGCTACTGCTTCTGCTGCCAGAAGAAAAGATTTTACAGACATTTATAGCTCTAGGTGGGAAAAATAGTACTTTTCAGGCTGAATGATGTCTGAAAGACAATAGTGTTACTACCTTATTAGGAGTAACTCTGCTGCAAACACCCACATCATTGAAACTGTCATCATAGGGGCAACCAAGGAAGATTCAGAACAGCAATATAGGTCAAATGATACATTCAAACCAACCCTCAACTGTACAGCAAAAAGCCGGTTTTACAGCTTAACGGAGTACCATATTTTAATCCCTTCTAAGCAGGATTTAAAATATAGGTGTTGAGGAAGCTGTTGAGGTTTTTCAAGACAAGAGCTTATCACATAATTGTTTTGTGAAAAGGCTGTTTCAGAAAGAAATGATATAACTGATACTAGATGCACAAAAGAATAGAAGGCAAAAGAATTGACATTGTGCATTGTATTCCTCAAAAAGATCAGGCCTTAGAATTAAACGAACTTTGACCTTTTATTCTCTTCACATTTTAAGTCTGGATAATGCAATTTACTGCCTGCCAGTTCAGTAGTATAATCAAACAAATTTAAATAATTATACATGCAAATACATAAAGCTAGCCAAGCAAAGAGAACTATATTTAAACTTACTATGTTATCTTGAGTATGAAATCTAATAGGCATATTGTCCTAGCATATTCATATGGTCACTTATATTTTATAAAATAATTTGCATTGTAGATATTTTAGGCACATTTGTCAGCTATAGCATCCATTCTTATTATTTATGTATGTATTAGTTTTTGAATGCTTATGTGTCAGTCACTATTCTAAGTCTTTTTCATATGTGGCTTTGTATAAAAACAATTTTATGAGGTAATTATTATTATCCCTATTTCCAGTTGAGAAAACTGAGTTTTAAAAAGGATAAGTACCTTACTCGGGTGCAAATGGCTGGTAAGTGGCAGAACTAGAGTTCAAACTCTAGTTTGATTCTAAAGTCCATGCTTTAAAGAATTCTCTCTATAGTTTTTTGATTCTATTTTTGTTTCTGAGTACATTTTAACAGTAACTTGCTATAACTCAGCATATATTTTAAGCATCTTTTTAAGGATATGATGCCAATTTTATGGGTGAAGAGGCATTTTCAGAGACATGATAAATGTCTTTAATTGTGCATTTATAATCTACGACTACAGGCAGCAGTTGGTTGTCCCACGCTCAGGCAAAGAGCAGAGTAGCACTGAGTGAATTGATCACAGTCAGATATATAATGCCTTATGAAATAAGTTAATAGGGGTTGAAGTACTATATGCTTGATGAAATAAATTTCCTAAGGGCAACAGACATTAACAGCTGTTCAAGCATTGTTAATGTCCCCATATCACTCCCTCAATTACTGAGCACATGTGGTGTTGCTGTAGTATTTTTCACTTCATTTATACCGAGAGAGTAAATAAGCATTCTTGAACTTCAGCAAGAATGGCCTAAATTTCTCCCCATAAACATTTTGCTTCCTATTCACCACTTAGTAACAAGTTATTTTTCTAAAAATAAAAATTATAGAAAATGTTAATTTCTTGCTTAAAACCTTTCAGTGGCTTCCACCAGACTTGAAGAATCCAAAAAGCTTAAAGTCCCCAACCAGAGTTTTATGTGTTCGCTCTAGCACCGTGTCAGACCAATCCCTCCTTCGGAGCTAGGCTTCAGCCCCACTAACTTTCCCTGTGCTGCCTTCCTGACTCAAGGCTTTTGATCGAGCCTTTCCCTTTACCAGGAATGCTTCACCCTTAGTCTTTACATAGCAAACACCTATTTAGCATCAAGTCTCACTTCAAAGGTCAGAAAAGTTTCCTTGATCCTCCCATAAAAGATTAATCACCTCTATTTTCACTCTCATGGCATCCTGTACTTTTCATTCCCAGAGCCTATCTGAACTGCACTTGGCAAAGGGATGTGACTAGGCCTTCAACTAGTTGAAAGAGTTGCTCCAATAGAGGAACAAATACTTTAATGTCCTAACTCTGTAAAGTATCTTGAAAAGCTAAACTTGCATGGGAGTATTAGGCCTTTTACTTCAAATTCTCAAAATTTTATTGGTAGCATCCATTTCAGATGAAAATGCATTCATTGTGTTCCTTTTTTAGTTTATTTCATTGGTTTTGTCACTGTCATTTTCAAGGAAAAAAAGTTTGTTTTTTCTGAGTAAGTGCCTTTAGTCCTCTAGTTCTTGTTTCAATATGATTTTTTTTTGTGAGAACTGTTATTCAAAGAATTTTATATTATCAGTGTTAAAAGGAGATGTTTAATATAATAAGATATGGTGACTAATAGTGTTTCTTGAAAGAAGGAAATTACTAATGGAACAAATGGCATTTGCCAGAAGTGACAGCTTGTCAAATTGTCTGTCAATATGTTTAAAGAAAATATTCATATAAAAAGGAAGTCACGAGGAACAACAACAGCAAAACAGGAATTATATTTTTGGAAGTCAGTTTTTTCAGTGCCCTCAGACAGATGGAACTCAACTTTCCCATTTAAAAAATAATCTCATAAATTTCAAATAAGTATACATTTAGTTGGATATGGTTAACAAACTCTATAATAGAAGAATCTAAATGAAAAAAATACATGTTAAAAACAGTAGTAACTCAGTTCTAGAAATGGATGATGATGATGGCTACACAACAATGTGAATGTACTTAATGCCACAAAACTGTACACTTAAAATATTTAAAATGATAAATATTAAGTTATGTATATTATACTACAATTTTAAAAAACATAGTAAATCAATAATTCTTTATTCTCACATATCCATCTGGAAACACATCAGTGGAGATTTCCAACCTAGGTGCAGTGCATCTGAAATGTGGGCCCAGTGAGGGATTGTATGAACAGGTATTGCCTTAACCTTTGAAAAATCTCCAGAGAAAACTTTGATTACACACCCTAACTTCTCCCCTACTATCAATCACTGTACTTGAACCATCATTACAGTCCATGATTACTGCTATAAGAGTTACTTGGTCTCAATAAATTTCACTTAGGTACTAAGTCTACATTGAACTGAAATTCAAATCTTAAAATATCATTGGTCCCAAAGTGTTGCAAATTATGTATCATATCATAAATGAAAGACTTAATTTGATTTAAAGACAAGGAAAATGAGAACCTCCAGAAACATGATTTAGGTTGAAAAAAATGTAAAAATGATGGTAAATGAGTTTTATACTTCCTTGGTACAATATCATTAAAGAAAGTTGGTTTATATGAAGCTATTTTTTTAAAAAAAGATATGGTAGAAACACTGCCTTTATAATATCTTTTTGATAATCAAGAAGGAAGGCACATGTCACTGATAATCCATCTTCCCTCAGGCAATGAAGTTCAAGTTACAGTACATTCAGATGAGGTTATGATCTTTGCCACATGCTTCAATAGTAAAGTATTATCATTCCATAGTGGAAAAAATAATGGTGTTTATCAGGAAGGACTCACAATAAAAGAGTTTTTCAGTAGGAGAAACAAACAAACCTCAAACTAATACATAATTATACTCTGTGATTCAAAGGATGATGAAAATATGGTTGCTGGATCTGAAGACTCAGCACTTACAATGGGAACCATTAGAGAAAAATCATTCCAGATCTAAATTATAATTAATAAAGATAACTAAAATATAAATGGTATTACAAAAAAAAAAAGAAACAGCACAGATTAAAAATATAGTAATATAGCTCTGGCTATCTGACAAGATCTTAAAAATTCCTTAACAATGTGTGAAGCTCACCTAGGTAAGGCATCATCTGTGCTTTATATCCTTGCTATTCCAAGTATGGTCCACTGACCAGTTGCATGTGCATCATCTAATAACTTGGTGGAAATGCAGAAGGCTTGGTCCCCACCTCAGGCCAACTGAATCCAATCCCCCTAACAAACTCTGTAGGTGCTTCCTATGCAAATAAAAATTTGAAACATGGTACTAGCACAGCCCTAAAGAATATATGGAGAAAACATCCATTTATAAACTATTAGGGCTTCAGAATCTAAGGCTGTCCTGGACGGGAATGGTGGAGGTAGTCTCTACCTCTAGATTTCGGGTACACTAGTTACTGATTCTGCTAAACCAATATGAAATTATGACCCTGGCTGATGCTGAGTTTGTAACTATTCCCTTCAAATGCACATCCATGGATTGTTAATTTACAACTTCCTGAATGATGACACAAACTAGGAGAAAAAAATCCAGTGTCCCATCAAGAACTGAGCTTTCTAGGAATGGCGAGACAGCGTTTCTGCAAGCTACGTGCCCTCATTAGGGATCCTGGGAGCCAAATTGTACGCTATATCTTCTCCTGCTCTCTGTGGTGATTCTAGATTTTATATGCTTGACTGATTAAATTTAGAAACTTAATTTAATTAGACAGTGGGTGTTAGTAGGGAAGAAATATAGTTTTTTCCACTAACAATCAGTCCATCAAAAGCACCACATCCTTTTAAGCTGTACTTAGTTTAATGTTTTTATTATACCGAAAAGTAGCTGATTTCACTTAGATGTTTGTTACTTCAAATTAACAAGTATCTATATTTTCTTTTTCATTGTTCAGAAGTTATGCTAGTTTCAACACCATTAACCAAGTTGAAAAAAATGAATATTTTGGCCAATAGATGTTTGCAAAATATATCAATCTAATCATAGTGTTTACAGGGTGCTGTTGAACTGTAATTTATTCATCACCCCTTGTCTCATTCAATCCTCACAAACGTATAAAGTGGATAATCTTATAATTTCATTCACAGATAATAAACAGAAGTTGAGAGGCATGGTGAGAGGAAAAAGGGCACAGGATCTGGGAAACATTGTTGGGATCAAATTTTATCTACACTATTAGCTGAGTTACCTCATCTATTAAATAGATGCACGAGTTATTATTTTTAGTGTGGCTGGGAAAAGTAAATAGCCCGTGTATGTAAAGCACATGCAACAGTATCTGAGATGTTATAAGCGTTCAAAAAATATTATTATTTTTAAGCAACTTTTCTAAGGAAAAATCATTATTCTTGGGGCCAAGATGCAAAGGAAAGTCTAGTAGACTTTGAAACCTGAGGCCTTGCCATGACATTATATCATCTAAGGAGTATGCCTTCCCACATGCTTCCTAAAACATGTTAAAATACAAGAGAATGGAGCAAGAATCTACAGTTTTCATTGCAAAATCTGTATTTTCATATGACTGTAGTTCATATACCTGAATTTGTAACAAACGAGATAGAAGAACAAACAATATTCTCTTTGTTAAGTGATTAATTTTTATTAATTGAAAGTTCATGACGTGAGCATTTTTATAGAATATGTACTGATATCTCTTGCTAAGTTAACACATGTTTTGCTGTAAGGCACCAACATTGAAACAATATCAACACTGTTTGTTTAGCTAGAGTGAAATAATGGTACCCAGTATTTGAATAGTGTTTTATAGTTTCAAAGTGTTCAAGTAACAATGTCTGATACAGATAGTGTAGATGTTTTTAGCCCTATTAAATAGATGAAAATATGAAGGCTCAAATATTGGAGTTTATATAAAATTTGAAATAACACATGAGATTCTTAAGCAGTTTATTTGAAATTTTATTTACCAAATGTTCCCTTTGACATATGAAGTTATTATTTAAGGCTATTTGGGGGAAAAAGTGATTTACAATAACAAGACTTGAGATCAGCTAAAATTATCCAAAGTGAGATGGCTATTTGATAAACATTTTATATTTTTCAAGTGATTTACAACTGTACATTTCTTTGATACTTGTGTTATATTTTTTTTTCTTATATTAATTTTCTGAGTTTTATGAGGGTAGGGTCTTTGTATACCATACTTTTGTGTACTGACCCAGCACAGTGCCTAGGTATTTACTGTCATCCCACTGAGTTTCCTAGGTCTTCATTTAGCATATCCAAAAATTGTAGAAATATTGAAATTTTTGACCAGTTTAATTTCTGAAATTTATCTCATTTAAATTACCCTCATATCTACTATTCTTGAGTTTTCTTGGTATAAAAATGAAAAGTAATATTGTCCAAGTTCTCAGTATTATATATCACATTATAGTATTAGGGAAAATGATAATTGCACCAACAACAATCTAAATGCTCACAAAACTACCTAAAACTTAATTTCTTATAACACACAACAGATAAATTGCTTGATTACCACTATTTTATAGATGAGAAAACTGAAGTCATACAGCTGGACAGAATCTCAACTAGACTGTGCTATTTCATCAGAATTTCCTCCTAAGTTGTTCAATAGAAACAAATATTTCCACCTTTCTATGCTACTAGAGATGCTGTCCTTACCTAATTCCTTAAGTATTATATTTTATTTTGTACTCAGCTCATCATTAGGCATTATACAGGATATAAAAATCTGCAAAAAATATATGCTGACCCTAAAGGAGCATCACCATCAATTTGAAGAGATAAGACATGTATACATTCAAACCAAAATACCTTTCAAATGCAACACACTATAAAACATGAGACGATGAGGTACAATCTAAAATTATATGTGTAATTCAAAAATGGAAGTAGTCAGCATGGCCTGGTCAGAACCAAGATTCTAGAGCTACAACTTAAAAATTTACAAGGATAGACAAAATGATTACACATGTTCCCTTCTGGTACTATCATTTTCTCCATTCTAATGTGAAATAATCACTTCCAAAATACTCACTGATTTATGACTTTAATATACTTCTACAGAACTATCCTTGCAGTCAATTTTTAATTATTAACTCCCTTTGCTCATCTTCCTGGATCATTACATTGCTCATTAGGACCTTCTGTTAGAAAACAAAGAAACCCACGATACAGAATGACATCTTGTAAACAGCTATTTTTAAAGGCATTAAGTTACCTGTCACCACAAATAGAAAGAATCTGATGGAATCTAGTACATATAAATGAAAAAGACTATTTTTAATATAAAGTGAATAAAATAACCACAAAGCATTTTTAATGGATAAAAAAACAACCATAACCTTTTGCTGATGATTCTTATTTTTTCAATCTTAGCTACAAAAGAAAAATTCAAAAGGTTGGAGCTGTAATTTCCTTCATAAGCTCTATGGCTATTACTAATCTAATACAATTAAATTTTAGCAAAATATATTTTCTTAATACAAATTCAACTTTATTTTAAATATAAGAACTTGATATAGGAATAAATTGCCTATTTCCAATTTAAATATCACTGAAGAATCCGCATCACAAAATTTCTCACCACCTGCTAAATATCCATATATAACTTTGTTTTAATTTGTCATAGGCATCAAATACCCACACAGACACACACTCATGCATACACATATATAATTATATATACACCTATTATATAACTATGTGAATGTTTGTGTGTATATATATGTACATATATGTATATTTATCTTCTATAATATATGTATCTTAGCATCTTATCCTCTCTTATATGGCATAATGGAGCCTGCAGAAAGTCCATAATCAAATCCGAATTCTACCACTGCCTAACTGTGTGGCTTTAGGCAAGTTCTCAATCTCTTGGAACCTTACCTTCCATAATGGTTAAAATGGAAGAGTAGTACTGAATCACTGTGCAAATTACAAAGAATGGATGCAGTGTCTACTATGGTATGAAACAGAAAGCAAGTTTTCATTAAGGGGAAACTCATTATCTTGCTCCTGTTGCTGTCCCTCCCCAAGAATGCTTTTCCTCTTCACTGGCCTTTTTTGAGAAATGACATTACCATTTATCCTATCCTTTGACTTGAAAACTTGAAATTATCTAGGATAATGCCCCTCCACATTGAATCAAAGTCAAAGTGCTATAAATTCTTCCCTTGGAATATATCATGAATGTTTTCCCAATGCCACCATCTCCTAAGTATGATTGCCATATTGTCTTCAAGGTGAACTGCCACAAGTACTCTGATAGTCTCCTTCCCTTCAGTTTTGCAACCCTTATAGCTCTAGACACATTACAGTCTGAGAAAAAAATTGTTTTTCTTTTGTCAATTCACCTCTACAGACTCTTCACAGCTCCCTAATGGCCTAAACGAACAAAAATCCAAAGTCCATGATGATGTGGACCCAATATACATCCTTTCTTTCTCTTTTAGTCATTACTATCCAATTATTCCACTTTTTAAAATAATTTTTATTTCAAAATATTATGGAGTACAAGTGTTCTTATTACATTGATGAATTGTATAATGTTGAAGGCAGGGCTTTTACTGTGCCTATCACCAGAATAGGGTACATTGTACCCAATAGGTAAGTTTTTATTCCTCACTTCCATCCCATGCTCCCCATTTCTTAGTTTCCAATGTCATTTACACCACTTTATGAACATGTGTACCCACTGTTCAGCTCCTATTTATTAGTGAGAACATGTGGTATTTGTTTTTCCATTCCTGAGATATTTCACTTAGGATAATGGTCTCCAGTTCCATCCAAGTTGCTGCAAATGACATTATTTCATTCCTTTTTATAGCTGAGTAGTACTCCATGATATGTATATAACACATTTTCTTTATTGAATCCTCCATTGATGGGCACTTTGGTTGATTCCACATCTTTGTGATTGTGAATTGTGCTGCAATAAACATTCAGGGATAGGTGTCTTTTTGATAAAATGACTTCTTTTCTTTTGGGTAGATACCCAGTAGTGGGATTGCTGAATAGAATAGTAGGTCTACTTTTAGTTCTTTGAGGAACCTCTGTACTGTATTCTATAGAGCTTATACTTCAAAGTATACTACAAGGCTATAGTAACTAAAATAGCATGGTACTGGTACAAAGGCAGACACATAGGCCAATGGAACAGAATAGAGAATCCATGACTAAAATCATATAACTACAACCAAGTGATTTTTGACAAAGCAGGCAAAGATATACACAGGGAAAAATACACCCTTTTCAATGAATGGTGCTGGGAAAATTGGATTGCCACATGCAGAAGAATGAAATAGGATCCCTATCTCTCGCCATATACAAAAATTAACTCAAGATAGATTAAAGACCTAAATGTAAGACCTGAGACCATAAAAATTCTGGAAGAAACTCAAACCATGGGGAAAGTTCTTCTAGATATTGGCCTAGTCAAAGAATTTATGACTAAGACCCCAAAAACAAATACAGTAGCAACAAAATAAATAAATAAATGAGACTTAATTAAATCAATAGTTTCTACACAGCAAATGAAATAATAAACAGAGTAAATAGACAACCTATAGAATGGGAGAAAATATTTTCAAACTATACATCTGACAAAGCACACACCCTCTGCTTCAAGCCAAATGAATTATTGATGTATTTGAAATCTATATTTTTCTTTACCTAAAATGTATATGTATTTTCTTTTCACCTGGAATGCTAGCTATACTGAAGACACTGTTCTATTACCTGAATCACTTCCAGAAAAAAATGATTTATAAAGTAAATATTTTCCTGAAAAATTCCTTTTAGCCATAGAAGCAAAAGATGGCTTGATGTGATACTATGCACTACTATACTAAAAGGAAAAATCAACTTGTTCCATATTGGAAATATTAATGATTCATAGGATTCTTCTGCTAAGAAACTTTTCCTACTTTATTTCAAATATTCATAGTCTAGTTTTAATATAAGATTCATTCAATTCAGAATATATTTGCACTTTCTTTCCTAAAATATAATCACCCATTAGTGTTCTGTATCGCCTTTAGGAAATCATTGGTGTATGACTGTGTCAAGAGATTGAGCCTCAGTAAGGAACTCTGACATCTGAAATTGCTTTGAGGGAGACATTTTTCATGCCATCAGATATCTTCTCCCAATAAATTCTTCAACCTTTACCAAAATAAAAGTATATTTTCCATTGCCAACATGACAAAAACAAGACAGATTATGTTTTTAAAAAAAGACTGCACGTGTTTTTTTTTAATGCAGCCATTCTAAATCTATTAAACATTGGACAGTGATGAATTAGGGTTACACATAAGTATACTTAAGCAGCAACCATTATCTACATTATTCATCTATCTTAGAATTTCTAGGTTCAGGTAGTCTTACAAAAACAAGCGTAGTGTAGTAAGACTCATTCCAAATGTTTTTAGAATTTTTTTTCTTTTTACTTTTTAAATGAAAATTATGTCTTTCTTTTGAATGAAAAAATAGTGGTGAACTTAACACTGGTGATTATTTCTGCTTTTTGAAACACATTCCTCTCCTGCCTTTGTGACACTGTACTTAATGCTTTAGCATATAAATCTCACTCTTTTTTTTTCAAATATAATTTCAAAATATAAATGATTACATTCTATAAAATATAAGCACGACTAGGAGGTAAAATCATTAATGATTTAATCATTTTAAATCAGTATTAATGAGTAACAAAGTTTTTCACAAATTCAGTACCTTCTTAAAAGGTTGGATTAACACCTTGAGTGAGGTTCAGAATAAAGGTAAAGACAATGCTTGAAAAATTAAAATGCTCATAAAAGGAAAAAAGAGAGGTTAATGAAACACTCTAAGTGGAAAGACATGGAGAAGGGGAAGCCAGAAAGATAATTTTTGTGGCTGATATGAATGTAGAACTTGGGGAAGATCTCACATAGAATTTCTGGGGAACTTTGTGCATGTAACGATATAATCTAGCAAAAAATTACACCTTGATCTTTAAGATCATTAGATGCAAATTTTTAAAATATTATTCTCTATAGAGTTGGAGCCATAGAGCCATGGCTTATACTTGGGTTATATATAAACTAACCCAAAGTAGTTAAGGAGTTAGATGAAAGAAATTTCTGAAAGCTGAAGTTATTTTGGAAAGTTTCACAAAGGTGAAACTTTGACCTACGCATGTAGAGCTGAGTAATATTTCAGCAGATAAGGATGGAAACTTGCCATCCTATTCACTAGGAATGCTTCAAATGAAGACAAAGTAAAGTTTTACAGGGAGAATTTGTGTGAATTATACTTCAATATTTCGTGAATGTAGCGATACAAAATATGAGACAAAAACATGCATTTTTGCCATCTCTTAGGAAGCTTTGAATTTCAGCCAACAGAATTTCAGATGGTAGGCAAAGAAGCCTCACAACAAAAGCTATTCTTTAAGAAAGGATTCTAATGGAAATATTCAGGAAGGGTTCAAGAAAAGTAGAAATAAGAGATATTAGAGTACAGGAAACAATAGAAGCAAGAAGAATTAAATGTCCAAATAGAATGATAACCACCTTCAGTGAAAAGCAAAATGGAAAATTTTAAATTTTTTCAAAAATAACTGCTACCTAAATATTTAAAATATTATAGTTATTAATCCAATTTGAAGTGACACGATGCTTTCTCTTTGGAAAAACTGTAACAGTAAAACAAGGAAGACAAATTTAATTTTTTAAAAACTATTATTATATTATTTATTTTCACCTAAGAATTTTAATTATGTGGTATAAAACAGTTGATGTCTGTTAAACAGTGCCCAAGAAATGGCTTTATGTTAATGTTTGGCCTGAGCATATAAATTTCTGTTTTATTTTTTCTTTCATTTGCATGCAACCATGAAAATTTCAGATATAAGCTATGGCCCATTATTTTGTTACTCAGTATAATTACATTGGATTTTTAAAGTAATGAACTTTTATTGAGATTAGGACAATTTTCGGTGGCATCATTCAAAGTTAGCAATGGTAAAAGAAATTAAAGCTCAATTCAGAAATCAAGTCATGTTGGTATACCTCTGAGATTAAATACAATTATGCAAGTTAAAATCGGTGCTACGTTCAAGGGATTTAAGCATACAGAAGCCAAATTACTCTGCAGTTTAGACAGAAGAAAAAATAAGGAAAAGAATACCACAATTTACATTTTCACATTTAAGTCTTTTTCCATGCACTCAGAAACCAATTCCAATCATATGTGCTATGTAATGTCAGCATCTTAGGAGACTTTTTATTTATTTTTTTAAATTTTTACTTTTTTATTTTTTTAATTTCAGAATATTATGGGGGTACAAACATTTTGGTTACATGAATTGCTTTTGTACAGTTTGAGTTAAAGTTATAAGTGTGCCCATCACCCAGATAGTGTGCACTGTACCCATTAGGTGTGAATTTACCCATCCCTTCCCCCCCCACCTGCTTGATTTCCATTGAGTTTTACTACCATATGTGCACATGCATGTTGATCAATTAATTCCAATTTAACAGTGAGTATATGCTGTTTGTTTTTCCTTTCTTGCGATCCTTCGCTTAGAAGAATGGTCTCCAGTTTGGAGTACCACCCAGCCATAAAAAATGGTGAACTAATACCTTTTTTGACTTTTTTATTTTTTACAAATTCCAAAACAACAGATATTCAAAGAAGAGTTAATTGGTACAGAGTTGATGCAAATATCCGTTTTCTTTTTCCCTTAAACTTCTATACATAATGGGAAAACTCCTTCTGGAATGATTGTTCAGATTTAGAAGCATTGACAAATAGCAGATAAATCAATTCAAACGGTTTCTAAATAAATAATCAATCTTTAAGTATAAAACTCTAAACTTAAACCAAAACTTGGGCATTTAATAGAAAACTGGAAGTATTAAATAAATTAATTTTAATAAATTAGTTAATATCGAAGTTAATTTCTAGGAACATTAAATTATCATTTAAACAACTTATGCTAAATAATTGATTTTTGTCTTTGTGATAGGTGAAGTCAAAGTACATTAATACTGAGTCTATTTTTCTTTTCTTTAAAATAAGTGCATTGCTATTATGCTGCTACCTGCAATTGAGAGAAATATCAAATTAAAATGTTTAATTTCCCCTTAATCTCCTTTGTCTACACTTCAGAAGCAACTCCTCCTTTTAAAAATCAATGATTATCCTACTTATGATAGTTTTTTTCTGGGTTTGAAATTTTTGACAATAACTTTAAATTGCATCAAAGGTGAGAATTTATTGTCCTAGAACCTAAAAACTTCCTTTTTCTCTCCACTCATCTATTTTACTTGGTCATATAATTATTTTTATGTTACCACAATATATAACATTTACTTTCTACTCTGTAACTTTAATTGGGTCTTCCATACATTGTGTGTAGATTAGTTTTAAATTTTTAAACTCTCTAAAAAAACATTCACAATCTGACTATGTGTCAATGACTTCTTACAATAGCAAGTGGTATAAGTAAACCCATAAAGCCAGGAGTGTAATCCTTTATCACTATACCCTTGGCTCTTGAAGGTAATGTCTTCAGCCTCAGGATCAAATAGGTCTTCTAATTTTTTTCAAGGCTCTTTTCCTCTAATTTATAATCAGATGACATTATTTTCTTAAATCTCAGTTTATTTTTTTTACCTTTTTCCTTGAGTAAAATTGACAAAATTAAAATTTGAATGGGAATACCAGATAATAGATTGTACAAAGACACGCAGGTAATGTGACTGATGATTTTGAGAACAGTTTTCATAACTTCAAGTAAATAAAGCAACAAGACATAAAAAAATAAAAGGCAAATAAATAGACATGGAAAATAAATAAGGAGGCCCAAAACTTGTCTGATAAGTTTTTGAAACAGGGAATAGAGGCAACATGGGAGAGGAAATAATTTAATAAATAACCTGTAATCCTAGCACTTTCAGAGGCTGAGGCTGGTGGAATCACAGGAGTTTGAGACCAGCTTGAGCAACATAGCAAGACCCTGTCTCTACAAAAAATTTAAAAAATTAGCCAGGTGAGGCAGCATGTGCTTATAGTCCCAGCTACTCGGGAGGCTGAGGTAGGAGGATTGCTTGAGCCCAGGAGTTTTAGGTTCCAGTGAGCTAGGATGATGCCAGTGCACTCTAGCCTGGGCAGCAGAGCGAGATCCTGCCTAAAAAGAGCAAGAAAAAAAGAAAACCTGCAGACCAATGATGTGCCTGATGGAGAATAAAAGAAAACACTGTGGATAAATTTAAAACCTTCTGTGGAGAAGTTTTGTAAAAGTCTGGAAAAGAACTCAGTAAAGAAAATATAGGTCTCTGTCAAGGATTAAGATTCAGGTATCTCATGAATAATTATTAATGGACCCTAATTAATTCTGGACCCTAGAAAACTCAGAAAGCACTGGAGAACCTTACAAACATCCATGATTTTGTACCTGGAATTCATGATCTACCCAAAGTATCAATCATTCATATGGCCAAAGTAATATTTGGATATAGAAGGACTTATAAGGCTTCATACCCACAGACTCCTGAGGTTGATTTTTGTTGGAAAATAATAAATGCAATACCTGTTAATACGAAAAAATGTTTTATCATTTTTAGAATTAATGTGCTCTGAGATGTCAGAGTTATACATTCGTACAGAAGTTAGACAGAGTTTTGCTAAAACACAGTTGTAAGCTGTAGAATATCGATCATATCAAAAAGAAGCAGTTTAGTTAGAGTTTATCAGCACAAAATCTGAAGCCATACTTCCAGACTATTAGATTCAAACAGTGCCACTTGTGACCTGTGTGAACTTAGACAATTCTCTTCTTGTCTCTGTTTTCACAGCTTTAAAAGGGGCCTGGCATGTATTACATGTTATGTAAAGATTTGTTGTCAGGGTGATTATTATCATTCTTATTTAGTAATAAGGTTTATATTATTGTTTTTCCAACAAACTGATTTTTTTGATATTGTGTGAGCCAAGCCTCACTACTGCATTTCCAATATTAGATGCTCAGTAGATGAAGAGTGGATACATGGATAAATTCCAGTTGTTGATTAACAAATATATTTGCATGTTTATTGGCACTGCAGTAATTTATTCTTCGTACTGTGTAATGGACTTAGCATTTTTTCATGATATATAAAAGTCAATATACTTACAATAAGTTAGTATTTTCCCACTCTTTTAACTAAAAAACAAAGAAAGAGAGCAAAAAGAAACAGAGACAGTCAATAGATAAGGTAAAATTGATTGTTTAAATGATTCTAAAATAAAAATCCCAATCCTGTGTCAAATGATCAGCTATACAACTCCAATGAGTAGGCAGATTGAGAAAGCCAATATTTTAAAGTGAAAACATAGAGGCCGGGGATAAAAATTCATTCTTTAAAATCTCTAATTCATAGATAATGTAAGAATTTTTAAAAAGCAATGTACTCGGATTATATTACTTAAATTCTTTACATAAGGAGAATTGAATATGATGTTTTTAGATTTTACAAAGAATTGGTCATTGTGGTGACCAGAATAATGCCCTATCTTCTCAATCCTCCCTCAAAAAAGACATATCCAATTCCTCATCCCTAAAACCTGTGAATATGTTAGTTTTCATGACAAAGGGTTATTAAAGTAGCAGGTGTAATTAAGCCTGCTAATCCTTTGACCTTAAAATAGGGAGATATTCCTGGATTATCCAGGTCAGGCCCCATGTAATCATGGGGTCCATAAAAGGAGAAGAGGGAGGCAGAAGATAACCAATACAGATGGCAAAGTGATAAGGACTGAAGTTACCAGCTTTGGAGATGGAGGAAGGGGGCCACAAGCCAAGGAATGCAGGTAGCCACTAGAAACTAGAGAAGACAAGGAAACAGATTTCCATTATAGCTTTCAGAAGGAATTCAGCCCTCTGACACATAGATTTTAGCACACTGAAACCCATTTTGGACTTTGGATCTTCAGAACTCCAAGATAATAAATTTGTGTTCTTTTAAACCACTAAGTTTTTGTTATTTTGTTATAAAAGCAATGGGAAACTAATACAGATTTTGATACCTGGGATGCTGATGTAACAAATACCTAAAAATGTAGAACTAGACAGTATGCAGAGGATAGAATTTAAGGAGCATGATAGGAAAAGTGGTTATCACACGATACTTTTTAAACATTGCCAATAATGTCATTCTATTTTTCTTATTAGTCATTCTTTTTTTTTATTTCAGCATATTATGGCGGTACAGGTGTTTAGATTATGTATGTTGCCCTTGCTCCGCCCCCAAGTCCAAGCTTCGAGTGTGTCCATCCCCCGGATGGTGCACATCACACTCTTTGTGTATGCTTATACCCGTCCCCTCCTCCTCCCTCCCCCTTCTCCCCTGCCCGACATCCAATAGATGTTATTCTTATATGTGCACTTATGTGTTGATCAGTTAATACCAATTTGACGGTGAATACATGTGGTGCTTGTTTTTCCATTCTTGGGATACTTCACTTATTAGAATGAGCTCCAGCTCTATCTAGGATAATATAAGAGGTGCTAATTCACCATTGTTTTTTGTGGCTGAGTAGAACTCCATGATATACATATACCACATTTTATTAATCCACTCATGGCTTGATGGGCACTTGGGTTGTTTCCACATCTTTGCAATTGTGAATTGTGCTGCTATAAACATTCTAATGCAGATGTCTTTTTTATAGAATATCTTTTTTTCCTTTGGGTAGATGCCCAGTAATGGGATTGCTGGATCAAATGGTAGTTCTCCTTTTAGTTCTTTGAGGTATCTCCATATTCCTTTCCACAGAGGTCACACTAGTTTGCAGTCCCACCAGCAGTGTGTGACTGTTGCTATCTCTCCGCAACCATTCCAACATTTATTGTTTTGGGACTTTTTGATAAAGACCATTCTCACTGGAGATAAGTGATATCTCATTGTGGTTTTGATTTGCATTTTCCTGATGATTAGAGATGTTGAGCATTTTTTCATATGTTTGTTGGCCATTTGTCTATCTTCTTTTGAAAAGTTTCTGTTCATGTCCTTTGCCAACTTTTTGATAGGGTTGTTTGATTTTTTCTTGCTGATTTTCCTGAATTCTATATAGATTCTACTTATCAGCCCTTTATTGGATATGTAGCATGTGAATATTTTCTCCCATTCTTTAGGTTGTCTGTTTGCTCTCATGATAGTTTCCTTGGTTGTGCAGAAGCTTTCTAATTTGATCAAGTCCCATTTATTTATTTTTTATTGTTGCTGTGATTGCCCTTGGGGTCTTCTTTATAAATTCTTTGCCTAGGCCAAGAAGATTCATTGCAGACAAACCAGTATTTTTTTAATCTTTATATATTAAACACATTTTAATTGATTTTTTCCCTCTTTATGATGTTTGCCAGAAAGCTCATAGTTAAATTTTTATTCAGTTAAAGTAACTATCTTTAGCCTTGATTTTGTAGAAAAACTATGTTCTCTTTACATTAGAGGACTCTTGTTTTACCTTTAATTTAATGGCCCTATTATACTGTGTCATTTATATGTAAATCACAGAAATTTTTTTTCTGGAAGTAGGAAGGCAGGAAAAGAGAAGAAAACTAACATAGATTCAGCACCTACGCTTTGTTCCAAAAACAAAATTATTAAAATATATCTGAAGAACAGCTATTATTCTCAGTCCGTAAATGAGAATACCTCCACAAAGGCTCAGTACCTTACCAGTGACTACCCACTCCACAGTTTTTGCACTAGGACTGACCATGTTCCAATAGGAGCCTTTACTAAGTCACATAAACCACTCAATGTTGCTAAATATGGAACAGAATGTTAGCTGGTAATCAAGGAAAACTCTTCCTCCCCCTTACTTAGCCCAGAATTATTCACTAACAGTCATCTGAAGAATTTCTGACTCCTACTAATTACCATGCCTTTAGAAATTCTCAATTTAAGATAAAAGATACTTAGACTTCTCTAAAATTAAATAGCAAGGCAATTGTAAATCTGTAGAAGTCTTCAATTTCTGGCCAGCCCACAACTCTCTTCTCTAAGAGCTGCCATTTATTCACTGAACCCTTTATAGGCCAGAACCCTAGCCATAGCTGATAAGTCTAAGAGCTGAACACCTGACTCTAATGCAGCAAATTGGCTGATCTTTGCTTAGAATTAAAAACTCAAGCTTAACAATGCTACTTGGCAATTCTTAGTTTATGCCTTGACCTAATGGGATGTGTTCTTCTACCCAGTACAGAGGTTGTAATCTCCCATATATGAGGGCAGTAAAGAAAGCCAGTCTTCAGAGAGGTGAGAACAAAGCAGATATACAATTAGAATGAACTTGTAATTACTTGTTTGGCAGTTCTTTAACTCTCTGCTACTCAAAGTGTCCCAGGACCACTATCAGCAGTATTGCCTAGAAACTCTATAGAAAAGCAGTCTCTCAGGTCCCAGTATTGTACCAAAATCTGCATTTTAAGAAGAACCCTAGGTGATTCTTATTAACATTGATGTTTGAGGAGAACAGATCTTTTCATTAAATTATTTAAAAAAACATATATCAAGTTGGGAAAACTAAATATCTAAAGTTCATCAATGAAGATGAACCCCTTCATCACACCATACACAACATTGCCCTTCCCTCTTTTGTTAGCAAAGTAATTAACTTATCTTTCCTTCTCCATACACACACAAAAAAATACTAGACCTAAATGTAAGAGCTAAAACTACAAAACTTTTGGAAGAAATTACAAGAGAAACTTTTGTGACCTTGGGATAGGCAATTTTTCTAGTTATGCACTAAAAGCATAGGGACAAAAAATATAGAAAAATTGGACTTTATCAAAATATAAAAATGTTGTGCTTCAAGGGACACTGCCCAGATAGTGAAAAGGCAATCCACAGAATGAGAGAAAATACTTTCAAATCCTATGTATAAGGGACTTATATCCAGAATCTATAAAGAACTCCTACAATTCAACAAGAATGCAAATAATTCAATTTAAAAATGACCAAAGACTCCATTAAAAAGTGGAAAAAGACATAAACAGACATTTTTCAAAAGAAGATGTACGAACGACTAAAAAACATATGAAAATATATTCAACATTACTAAGATATGGAATCAAACTTGGATGGAACTGGAGGCAATTATCCTAAGTGACATTTCTCAGGAACAGAAGAAATAAATACCACATGTACTCACTTATAAGTAGAAGCTAAATGACAACTATACAAGTCACACAGAGTGGACTAATGGACTTTGGAGATTCAGAAGTGGGGAGGGGAGGCTGAGAGGGATAAAAAATTACCTGTCCCATACAATGTATACTATTTAGGTAATAGGTACACTAAAAGCCCTGACTTCACCAGTATACAATTCATGCATATAAAAAAAAATGTGCACACTCTAAATCTACTGAAATAAAAATAAATAAAAATGACCAAAGGATATGAGTAGATATATTTCCAGATAAGAAAATGGCCAATAAGTAATGAAAATATGTTTGGTGTCTTTAGAGAAATGTAAATTAAAACCGTAATGACAAACCATTTCACTTACTAGGATGGCTATAATGCAAAAGAGCAATAATAAGTGTTGGCAAGGATGTGGAGGAACTGGTATTATAAAGTACTAGTTGGAATGAACAATCATACAACTACTTTGGAAAAGTCTGGTAGTTCCTAAAAGGTTTAAACATGAAGTTACTCTACAATCCTGCAATTCCAATCCTAGGTGTATACCAAAGAGGCACGAAAATATATCTCCACACAAAAACTTGCACATGAATGTTCATAACAATGTTATTCATAATAGCCAAATATGTGGAAATGACACAAATATTTATCCACTGATGAAAGGATAAATACATATCCATACAAAATTACATCCATACAATGATTAAAAAAGGAATGAAGTACCTTGGATTATAGTATGCTGAGTGAAATGGACCAGTCATAAAAGACCGTAATATTACATGATTCCATTCATATGAAATATCCAGAACAGGTAAATTCATAGCAACAGAAAGCATAGTAGTGGTTGCCAGCAGCTGGAGAGTGGGGATAGGGAATTATTGCTAATGGAGTAAAGAAAATGTTCTAAAAATGTTTGCAGTGATAGTTACACAACTTTGTGATTATACTAAAAATCATCAAATTGTACACTGTAAATCAGTCAATTGTATGGTTTGTGAATTACATACTATATTTTTTTAAACAATCAAGTCTATCTTGTTCAATACATAGTTCCAGTACCTGGATTAGACACATGGTCCTTAATAAATACTTGTTGAATGAATGAATGAATGAATGAATAGAATCAATAAACCGAATAGCCCCAGAGACTGCATTGAGAGTTTTACCTGAGTTCCTGACAGCATGTCTATTCCACCTTCTCTCCTTTGTGAATCCTGCTTGTGTTTGCTAACTTTGTATTCTGCAGGATAACATGATAACTATTAAGATGATAAATTTTTGTTAAGCATTTTTGAATTGGGTATGCATAGTTGCCACCTAAAGCTATTTAATCTAGAAAAGTACCACACACCCTTAACGAATACTATTTGCAAAGAAGTGATTCCGTATTTCATGAAGGAGTACTATCTGTCACAAACACCTTCACCTGTCTCTGTGCATTATTAACCACAAAATGAAATATTGTCATTCATTCATTAAAGAGCTACCAGTGCTTTCCATGAGGGCACAAAGATTATTTGTTGCTTAATTGAGAGACTAGAGTTCTTGAACTTACACTGATAGGAGAAATTTTCACCTCAACTAATATCTCCTATGAGGGACTTCATTATAAAATAACAAAAATGGATATGTAGAAAGTATCCAGTGATTTATCAATCAGCCATGATCCAATAACATTTTGACACCAGTTAAATATAATGTCAAATAAAGCTGTTGTTCAGAATTGTTAAGCTATTTGGAAAACTTATCTGATTTAGCAAAACTGTAATACATTAATAGTAAGGAAAAAAGTTTTCTCAATAGAAAATAAGTCCATGCTATATTACAGGACCTCAAATCAATAATAGAAAGTTGTTTCCTACAATTTTCCTTGGTGATTTGAATATTTGAAAAATTTAAATATAATGAATCACTTTCTAAAAATAAATTTAAGATATTAAGTAAAATAAATTGTTCTATATTAAAAATTACTCATGTTGCTCCTGAAATGCAACTGACTGAAAAAAAATACAATGACAGATATTCTATTTGGGAACTAGGGGTAATTAACAGCTCTGAAATCAAAACACACTATTTTGTAATGCATGAACAGAAACAAAACATACCCTAAAAATGCCTGAAATTTTAGTCATACTCAGTTTAACACTGTGGACAAATGTTCACATACCAAAGAACATATTAATAAATATGCCAAGTGGCAGAGACATTTAAGCCAAGGTGTTTGTTCCAAATTGAAAGAGGATTTCATGGCCTTTTAAGATATTCTTTTATCTATGTTCCCTCATCACTTACCATTAAAGCTTAACAACTGAACAAAGCAAACAAAAAAGGCAAATTCTCTTAAAGCAACTATCAGAGTTTATAGAGATTAGGAGATTAAAAAAAAACACATCTAACTTCAAGTACTATGGCAGTGGAACTGGATTCCTAATATAATCTGTCCTATTTAAGAAAATATAGAAGATTTATAACAGTGGGAAAGGAGTATAATAAGTTCTGATAAAAGGCTTCTTTCAGTGAGGAAGTGTCTCGCCTAAGAAAAAAAGGAGTCAGACATCACTAGATATTGTAAATTTGCTGTAGGAAAGCTTCCTTACAATGCCTCTTTTAGAAAGGTGAACAAAGAGGGTGAATCTATTAAGAAAGGTAGGAAAAACTGAAGCCAAGTATGAAAGCCCCTAAAGAAGTTATTACAATTTTTCTGGAGATGGTTTCTCCCTTAGGCAACCTGCTTAATAACTTGAAAGATGTTGAGGAGAGGAGATGAGTGGAAAAAAAATGTCTTCACAAAAAGAAAAAAGAAAGATATTAATATAACTGCTTCATTCCAAATAGTACCAACTTGCTAATTTCTAGCCCAGTCTTTTGAATTCACATGGAAATGTTTCGATTGCAAATATAATAATTTTTTATGCAGATAAAGATTCTGTGCCCAAAACCTCCAGATATTTTAGTGTTAATATATTGTATCATTATTAAAAATTCTGTTCTCCCTCTCATCAAATCATATATTCATCTCAACCTTATACATATGGAATTTTCAAAATATATTCTAATTTTAATATAGGTTTGCCCTACCATCTAAGAAATGTTAGGAATTGCAATAATATGCTCTTTATGTAAGTGCAAAGTGAAACATACAGTCTAATATCTAGAGACAAGGAAAAATTATTAAATCTTGATAATACAGTATAATCTGTAGACTACTAATATCATAAAATAGTATTTATATCACCTTATTTAACCCAGAAAACACCAACATAACAAAATTCAGACATAACTATTTTCTGTAAAATAAAAAAATAGTGAAGTTAATAGAAATAACTTAATTTTTAACCTAGGAATCTTAATGTAAATATACTATTAAAAAATGGACTCTGCCTGCAGACATTTTGCTACTTATAAAATAGGTTACATTTGTCATATGGTAAATAAAATGGAGATTCTTTGGGAAATAGCTGTATTCATTAACTGTTGCTAGTTCTGGTTTCCTTTTAATGATATCCTAATGACTTCCACTTAAATATCATGTCTGAAAAAAAGGAAAACCAAGTTCTAGTGAGACTGTAATACAACAGCAACATCCAATATGTTGTATTAGCATGGAAACATCAGGAAGCATTTCAAACAAAACTGAGAAAATTTCCTTGCAAGAAATGACTAATAATACTGCTTTAAAAGGATTTTTGCATAACAGATAGAATACATGAATGTCCATGACTTGGATCTCTGAAACTCCTATCTCCACACCTCCAACATTGTTTCTTCCATTTTTTTTTCCATAGGCAATATTCAATGACCTAAGTTTCTCCCACTCATGATGAAACAATGTGGAAAGGGTAAATGTTCTTGCTGTGTTCTACTCACTCTGGCAATTTAACGTGCATAGTCTTACATGTTTTTTTGCCCTCTATATAAAAACAAGACCATATATGACATACCAATCAGAAGTAATTTGTAGCAAATGTTCTCATGTAATTCATTTTTCTACCTGTTAAGGTTAAGGTGGAGTGAAGGCCACATGGCCAGAAATTTTTTTCTGTGCTGAGTTGCTGACTTTCTAAATGATGAGCTTTTCTGAGACATTATTAAGATATACTTGTTTTTATGTTTTTCATCAGCATGTGGCCTATTAAGATAATGCAACTCATTCAAGAAGGTCCTTAGGCACATCAAACTGAGTCATTTCATAATGACTGAGACCAGAACCTCACAAGCGATTCCCAACCTAATTTGCAACTTTTCTGCCTCAAATCACTAATCAATACTGATGCTCTTAGGTTTCTTACATAATATATTATGTCCTAATCAGGTAGAATTGAGATAAATAACACCTTACCATAGAATCAGTGCATTATTACTTATTTTTAAGTTATTGATGCAAAGACAATAGAGAAGCTAATTTATGCTCACATTCAATATGAATATTAATTCTTTCCTTGAAAACTGATTCAAAATAAACTTAGGTTAATAATCCTGAAAGTAATCAGAATAATCAGAATATTGTCCAGTTTAGGTTTTTCGACACATTCCCTCCTGGACAGACAATCATTTGATAATGCAGATTAAATAATGAAATATTATATATCACTGATAGAGAATGAACTAGAGCTACAAATATCAAATTATGTGAATTTCACAAGTACAATGGGCCAAACAGTGTGTTGCAGAATATATATTTTATCACACCATTTATACAAAGTTCAAAACTGTAAAACAATACTACACATTGCTTGGGGATAGACACTCAAATTTTTAAAAAATGAAATAATGAAATAAAAAATAAACGGAATGATTCCCACCACATTCAGGATGGTAGCTACCTCTGGGAGAGAGAAGAGACAATCAGGGAGGGGAGGGAAGAGACAAAGAGGAGGGCATTTCACTGCTTTGGCAACATTTTACTACATAAGCTAGTTGGCAACTACACATATGTTTAGGCATGCCCTAAATATTGCATAATAAATTATTTAAAACTAATTATTTAATTTAGCATGTTGAAGTAACATTCTTCAGATTAAACATGCTAATTATTATACATCAATTCATGCTGCCCTTCATTTATAAAAATTTTCCATTAATGAGATACAAAACATTTATAAACTAAGTAAAATCATAAAAATTTAGAACTTTGCCTAAAATGTGACAGAACTGAGAAAAATCATTAGGATCTATTCTTTTTCTAACCATATATATTTTAGAGACATTTTCCAAAAGAAGCTCTTTTCAAAGCAACACAGTCCAATGATCTTATTCTCTGTTCTACTTATACTTCAGAGAGATTTTTTTCCATGATTTGCAACTTTGATTGTGCTCTACAGGCTATTCCTCTATCAATTAAAAAAGAAAATACGGGTTGACAAAAATATGTATACACAATACATATATATTTATGTGAAAAAACTTTTTACTTAAAGAAAAATCTCAAAAAATGCATTGTTTTACAGAGTGATACATTATTAGACTAAAGTTTTGAAGAAATCAGATCTAAAAGAAGAGAAGCAATGTAAAAAGAAGAGAATATAATAAAATTCAGAAATATTCTAGTTCTTGAAGAATTTTGACAAAGTTGGATCATTATTCAAGTGTTATATCACTTCATTAAGCCTCCAAAACTTCTCACATTTTCATTTTGGTGTTGCAACTCAGTACTGTGCATTACTTCTTATGTTTTAGGAAGAAACTATAGTTTGGAAACAAAAAAAATCTGTGGTTTATACAGTATAAATGAATTCAAGAAGTTATAAAGTGGCAAATTAAATTTTTATGGAGCCTGTTATCATTTATTTTTATTCCCATTTAATTGAAAATATTGAATAGCAATTCTGTAAAAATGTGATTATATTGAAAAGTCAGATTTCCTATCTTAGTGGTTATTATCTACTGTATGTATACCTGTAGATATGAAACCACCCTTTACAAATCAACAAAGGGGTGCAAGGCAAGAACTGTGCTAAAGGCCTAAAACTCTGCAAAGGCACAGGCCTAGCTAAAAATAATGATAATAATCAGCCATTGTCCCCGTGTTTGCTTTTCTATAATTGCTACTTTGGACTCACATAGTTGGTATTCATAAAGATTCTTAATTTTCTCCGTAGATAACATTACCTTTTTGAAATCTAAAGGTAGTTTCTGAGATATTTTCCAGGCCCCACATTCCAGTTGATTGGCTGACCCACCCGGATCAGTGGTCCATGCCAAGAAAGTGACTCAACTAGAATTGTGACCCCAACCCAGGAACTAACTCAACACAAGAAGATGCTTTCTGCACCCCTATAATTTTGCTCCGAACCTGACCAATTAGTAAACCCGATTGCCTAATCCTTTGCCTTCCAAACTATCTTTAAAAACCCCATCTCCCAAATTCTCAGGGAGGCAGATTTGAGAAATTCCTCCCGTCTCCCTGCTTAGCGCTCTGTGGAATTAAACCCTTTCTCCATTGCAACCCTGACTGCCTCAGTGTATTGGCTATTCTCTGTGCAGTGGGCAATACAACCCAGTTGGGCGGCAACAGATATATCCATATATAATTTCCTGAAAGATATGTAGTTCATATGCTATTTTCACAATGTTGAAGCAGGATCCACCAGACCAGCAGTTACCCTTCTTAAATAAAATAGAAAAAAAATCTTATATGGAATATCTACTTCATGCCAGGTATGCCAAAACACTTGCCCTCAGGGGTAACCTCAAGTGAGACATGTGTATTGAAAACCAGAAATTAGGTAATTCCAGCAGATTAAGCAGACCAAGAATAAGTTGTTCAAGTTTCTTACTTTATTAAATATATAATATTAAAATTAAAAACAAATATATAAGTTTTTAACTTTTCAAGTTTAGGATATTGATTTACTTGTATCTTCAGCTTGAGAGCAGGAGTTTCAAATTTTTATACTAAAATGGCTAGAAAGGTCAAGCAAATAACACAAATGAGTCAAACAGGTAATATTTAATATGGAATGATATGGACTAAGGTAAATTGTAAACCATTTTTCATCTTCATTGTGCTTATAAGGATAAATTGTGAAAATCCATGAAATTGTCGAAAAAGGTTATTGGCTGTGCTCTCCATAGTATCCTTCTGAGTTACATCTGCCTTTTATTGTCTTTGAGCTGTTTCACATCTCTGTAAATTGTAGGAAGCTGATCTAATGATTATAATGCAAATGATTCTTGTCCATAGAAATGTAAATGAATTATGCCTTCTGGAGATGCAATTGATTACTGCCCTGTGGATAATGAGCATTTTTGCATCCATTTGTAAATTCATTTTAGAATTTCCAATTGGCTGCATCTGTTTTTTTTTTTTTAATTCTCTTTTTTAATAGTTGTAACATCTTACTGGTTTCCTCATTAATTAATGAGCTAAATAAAATCTTTAACCTATTTTTTATATTCATAATAGTCATAATTTTACCTCTATTAAAAATTAATTTTTAGTGGAATCTATATACTGGCAGATAAATCACATTAGGAAAATGTCACACAAGAAATTTGTGGAAGTTTATTAAAATGTAATAGATGTGAGATACCTATACTTTACAGAATTTATAAAAGTTTTATCCTATGTCCCTTGTCTGTCATTAAGCTAAAGTTTGAATGATAAAATAATAAAGTATGCTTTATGATTAGTCATAAAAAGAAAGACACAAAACGCATGTTTGTTTAGTAATCAATCCCCAAATTTAAAAGCATGTTTATAAAAGGAGGAGATTGGTCAAAACAATCTCAAAAATACTTTTCCAGTATAGATATTTTGGAATGCTATGACATTATTTCTTGTATTGTTTGTGAAAGAGAGGAAGACAACAGACAGTTAGCACCTTTCCCCATTCAGAATAATAACTCTATCAAAGCTAAAGATCTCCATTACCACAATAAGCAGTAAACTAAGCTTTGTTTCAACAGCAGTTTTGGCATTCTTTTCCAGAAACCACAATTCAACACCTTTCCAAATGTAAAGGTTCTAAAAATCGATGCCTTAGTATTAATCATATCCCTGGATATAGGATAATTGAAAATAATTTTATAAAAATTTTGGTTAATCTTATGTATTTTTATGGATTTTTGTATTTTATGTACGGTCATTTTCTGAGATGATCAATATTACTTTGGATGACAATTTCTGGCTATCATTCAATTACCTATTTGTTCATATTATCAGTTTGCCACCAAAATTCCAAATCTAGCTTCGCTCAATATTATATTTCTTGCAACATTTAGATCACTAGCAAGAAAGCAAGACATCTTTATTTTATAAACAACCCCAAGAAAACCCTCCAAAGAAGAAATTCTAAGATATATAAAACTTTAAGAATTATCATTTGAAATTCATTTGGTTTTCAAGGAATGGTATCAGTTTAAATTAAATTAATATATTTATTAGTTAGAAATAATGAAATATGTCTGTTACATTTTATTTTAAATGAGTGAAAGTTTTGGGTTAAAAATTTAAAATAAATTTTTATAAACTAAAATATACTTAAAGTCATTATTTTTAAAGGATGCCTTCTAAAGGCATTCATTTTTATTTACTAAACTCAAGTGTAAGCAGTCAAAAAGAATGTAACTTAGAAAGTTCTTACTATGAAAACAGCAAAAACAGTTTAAAGCCAGGCTTGTTTCTTCTGCCATTAGCAATATCTACAACTTTTATTCCTTAGGTCTGTCCAATGTGTGGTCATGTGTGATTATTTAAATTTAAATTAAATTGAATCAATTCTGCTTTTCTTAGCAAAAACAGCCACACTTCACATGCCTTATAGCTACACATAGCTAGTGATTACCCTATTAGACAATACAGATGGAGAAAAGTTCCATCACCACAAAAAGTTCAATTGAACAGAGCTATATTAAATCACTGTATATTATCAATATTCAACTTCAATAAGATCGACAAAAGCTGATATTTTCACTGTATTTATCCAGTACTACTTCATTTATCCAAAGCTAAAGGGAGACTTAAATATGGTTTTATCAAAAGATAATTTTCAGAAAAAAGTAAAACCATGAATCATAGAGATATATAATTTAATACATGTCTAAGATTTTATTTGTACTCATTCATGAGGAAACCTGGCACATGTTATAACCAGTTCATAGGACTATCCTCTATAGGTATTTTCTTTGTGGTTACCATGGGGCTTACATAAAATTATAATAGAAATCTATTTTAAACTGATAAATCATATTAAAAAACTCTACTCCTTTACATCTTCCCTATACACTTTATGTTACTGATGTTACAAATTACATATTTTTGTATTGTGTTTCTATTATTATGGATTCATAGTTATTTTTATGTTTTTGTCTTTTAAATTATATACCAAAAGTAAAAGTGATTTACATACCAGCATTATAATACTATAGGATTTTACATTTGTCTATATATTTTACCTTTACCAGGGAGTTTTTTTTTTGTTTTTTTTTTTTTTGAGACAGAGTCTCACTTTGTTGCCCTGGCTAGAGTGAGTGCCGTGGTGTCAGCCTAGCTCACAGCAACCTCAGACTCCTGGGCTCAAACAATCCTCCTGCCTCAGCCTCCTGAGTAGCTGGGACTGCAGGCATGCTCCACCATGCCCGGATAATTTTTTATATATATTTTTAGCTGTCCAATTAATTTCTTTCTATTTTTGGTAGAGACAGGGTCTCGCTCTTTCTCAGGCTAGTCTTGAATTCCTGAGCTCAAACAATCCGCCTGCCTTGGCCTCCCAGAGTGCTAGGATTGCAGGCATGAGCCACCATGCCTGGCCTACCAGGGAGTTTTATATTCTCATATGGTATCATGTTGTTGTCTAGTGTCCTTTCATTTCAACTTAAAGGACATTCTTTAGCATTCTTGTAGGACATGTCTAGTGGTGAAAAATTCCTGCAGCTTTTGTTTGTCTGGGAAAGTCTTAATTTTTCCTTCACTTTTGAAGGACAATTTTGCCAGATATAGTATTCTTGTATGGCAGTTATTTTTCTTTTAGCACTTTGAACATATTATCCCACTACCTTCTGGCCTTCAAGGTTTCTGCTCAGAAATTCACTGATATCTTATAGGAGCTACCTTATAGAGGAGGATCAGTTGTTTTACTCTTGCCTCTTTCAACATTCTTTGTGTGTAGCTTTTAACAATTTGATTAATGAGTCTCATATGTGCCTTTTTGGGTTTCTCCTACTTGGAGTTCATTGATCTTCTTGAATTTATATGTCCATTTCTATCCTCTAATCTGGACAGTTTGGGGCATTTTTCATCAAATGGGCTCTCTGTCCTTCATCTCTCTCTTCTCCTTCTAGTACATCCATAATGCATATATTAATTCACTTGATATCCTATAGAACCCTTAGGTTTTCTTCACATGTCTTTGTTCTTTTTACTTTTTGCTCGTCTGACCAATAATTTCAAATAACATTTCTTGAAGTTCATTGAATCTTTCTTCTGTTTGGTCAATTTTGCTGTTGAACCCGTATAGTGACTTTTTCAATTCAGCTACTGTATTCTTCACGTTTAAAATTTTTACTTGGTTCATTTTTATAGTTTCTATCCTTTTGTTGATATTCTCATTTTGTTCATTTTCCTGATTTTGTTCAGTTGTCTGTTTTCTCTTTTAGCTCATTGAACTTCTTTAAAGTAGTTACTTTGAATTTTTATCAGGTTATTCATAGATCTCCATTTCTTTCGGGTCAATTTCTAGAGACTAATTTTGTTCCTTTTATTGGGCTATGTTTTGCTGTTTCTTTGTAGGCCTTGTGATGATGATGTTGTTATTGCTGTCATTGAGATTTGGGCATTTTCAAAAATAACCATCTCACCCAGGCTTTATGGGCTGGCTTGACCTAGAGAAAGACTTTTGACAATCAGCCCAATGAGAGATTCCAGAGACCTCTCAAACCTTTTCTGGGGATGTATCTTCTCTAGACTCATTCATGTAATTCCTCAGTTAAAGAGGTTTGCTCATTTGTACATAGTATCTCATAATCTCTTGCTCCCCCAGGGTCTTTTCACGGCAGTCTTTTTAGTGCTGTAATAAGCCGTGATGCTTACCTTTGTTCTCAGCAGCCCCAATCTGGTGTCCAAATCACTGCTCCTATCAGCACTCCAAGCCAGGTGACACAGGAACCAGTCTCTCATGCAGCCCACAAAAGCCCAAAGTGTTGGTCAAATGTTCCACTTTTTTTTTCTCTCCCAAAGGAGAAACTAGGAGATGGGAGTTTTCTCCCAATCACGCCATATTGTGTGAGGGTGGGAGAATGGCTAGGGTGTTCAAAATGCCACAAATTTTCCTATCCATTTAGATGCACCTCTTCTTGGCTTTGCATTTGCCTAGAGTGCTATAATCAACTGGTTTCAAAAGTTCTCACGAAGACCATTTTGTTGCATGTATTTTTGATAAATTGGTATTATCATGGAAAAAGAAGGGTCTGGAGCTTCCCATTCCGTCATCCTGTTGCATTTTTAATAATTTTAAACATTAAGTAGAAATAATGTTTGCTTATTAAATTAGTAAACCTCACAATTTAGGAATAATATACCATGTAGAATAAACAATGTATGCTTGTATTATACTTATTATTGATAACTCAGAAAAATCATAGCTTGTTTTTCTTAAACAATATTATTAAACTAGTCTAGTATCTCAAATATTTACATAAATTTTGTGAATTTAAATTCTTAAAACATTTCCAAATTGGTTTCTGTTAGAATACCTTTTTTTAGCTTATTGAATGTATTAAAAGTTCAATTTATTTATTTCTGAAAATTTGGGGAATGTTCTATTTATACAAGCGTTTGTTTACCTCTAAGTCAATCAAAATATAGCTCCTTCAGGTGATTTTATAGTGTTATTTGGTAATACCATCCATATGTAAGAAAATATTGCACATGCACACAATGAAAGATAAAGGCTTTTTAGAATTACAGATGTATAAACATACAGACACACAGATAAAGTTTATAACTTCAGTTCTAAGATTCTAAAATTTCAAATATAAACACACAAATGTAAAATTCACTAGTCTAGTTATCTACTTTTTGGTGGGTATGAAATTCATAATTGATTTGAGCTCAAACAAGACAAATAAGAAACAGAAAAGCCTAAGAAACCAGATTCTCTGTTGTCTCACACCCAACAGAGATAATATCTCTTTAAACCATTACTTCATTTACAGAGCTCACCAAATTATAAGACATTGAAGCCAAATTTCCAACTACTTTTGCCAGTGATAAGCAATAACTTCACCAAATGGTCAGATCATAAAACCAAATTCCCTACCTCTCCTGCCAACAATCTAAAATAATTTACTGGCTGAGGCAAAGCAAAAGCAAAACATAAAATTAGTAGAATGAAAATAAAAATGATAAAATCAAAGAGGCAACAAAGTCATATAGCCAGTTAGGATTCACTTCCGGGAGCCAAGAAAAGTAACAGCCTGGGTTTAAACTGCCCATTGAGTGTTCTTCTCTGCTGAAAGAGTTTACCTGGCTCTGGTAGGTTAAAATCCATTGGACATTTTGGTGGGAAGACCTCTAAAACTATTAAAAGATATTTTTCAGAAAAAGATAAAAGAATGACTAATACATATATTAAAATGAAAATGACCAAGTGTTAAAAAATTTATTTTTACTTATTCAATGAAAAAAAACAGAACCAGATAGATGTTATAACTAATTAAAAGGAAAAATCAAAAAGCACAAATTTCTGTGGAGTAAAGGAATTGAATTGCAAATGGAGGCAAAATTGGTTTATCCACAGTTGGCAGGGAAGTCAATGGAAATTCTATGAAACAAGACAAAATTTACCAAGTTATAAAATAGCTGAAAGGCAATGAAAGACCAGAATCTGATAATATGGAAGCATGTGCTATATGGGACAATGAATACTCTTCAATTGAAACATATTTTCCTGTATAATTTATTAGCAAACAAAATATAATAGGAGAAACATGATGTAGAAATTATGGTTCAAGAGGGAAGTACAGTGTTAATAGTTTCTAAATAGTGACTGAGATTAAAATTAATTCTGTCCCCTTTGAGCTGGTATTCAATTTAGAAATTATTCGATATTTTGCATTTCTTTGCTTTTAGATTTTCAAAGCACAGATGCAAATCAAGTACTCCTCTTTTGCTAGGTAGTTATTTCTCAGTTCAATATGAGAAAATTCTCAACAATTAGGTCTATTCAGAAATGGCATATCTGCCCCTGGAGTGAGATTCCCAAGACTAAAGATATTCAAACAGAAATTGGATGACTAGTTACTATGAATCTCTTACAAGGGAATTCCTACACTGTGTGGGAGGTTGGATTCCATGACCTTTAATTTCTCTCACAATTCTAAACTGTATGTTTCAATGCTAGCTAGATTTCCTAATATCATAGACTACTTTCCTTAGAAACAATTTAGCTTAAAGTCCTAGTCACATTTTAATTTTCACTGTATTTTTAATTCAAACAGTTCAAAACCATACATTGACAAATAATACAATCTGTAAGTTCTGGATACATTATGCTCATTCTTATATGAATTGAATAATTTTAATTCCCACTGTAAATGTCTGTTAGCAGACTGCAGAGAGAACTTCTCAGCATGATCTCACAGCATGGTCCAAAGGAAAACAACAGAGCTTGCCATAATGTTTAAAAGCAGGAGAATCAGAGAAGTTCACTTGGGAGGTGAATTCCTTCACAGTTACGCTTTTGTAAAGATTTCAGCCTTAGGGTCCTGTTCATCCCTGTCTCTCTCATTCAATCTTTATATTTCAGAACACAAAATACATATCTGTTTGAAATTGTACAGAGCATTTTTCTGTGCTTCAATGTTAAATTCAATAATATCATTAAAAATTGAATACCTTTTTGTTGAATATGTATTCCACAACCTATTTGTACTACTCATCAAAAATCCTAAAATTTGAGAATAATGGTAATGTATTTCTCCATTTTGAAAAATGTCTTTTTTCCTCTCAAAGGCTGTATTGTATTTGACATATATCATGCATTCATAGAATTACTGAATCTAGTTAAACTGACTTAGCAATCATATATTCCACATTAATAAAAGTACCATACACCTTTTTAGTCTTTATGTACCATTTTCCGAACTATTTAAAACACTCCTGACCAAATCTAAGTTCATCTTTGCTTACATCCCCTTATTTATATCTCTTTTGACAATTCTTTATTACAATTATTTATATATTAGGTTATTGTCATCGCTTTTCCACTGGACTTTAAATTCTTGAATAAAACATGACTCATTTTACATTCCTTTTCCTTTACAAAGACCAGTAACCTGAGTATAACTTAGTAGGTTTGAAGAATATTTCATAATTCTCTTAATTTCTAAATTCAATAGATTATCATTGTTATAACTGTTAAATAATATGGGGTCTCATTGTGTAACTCAAGGCACTGCTGGCTTCTGATATTTAGATTTCGTGGTTAATTGTTAGATTGTGTCAATTGAAATCATCGATAAAAATGCAAAAGAAAAATTTAAAAAATCTTAAA
Organism: Avahi laniger; assembly: GCA_963575035.1. Taxonomy (NCBI): domain Eukaryota; kingdom Metazoa; phylum Chordata; class Mammalia; order Primates; family Indriidae; genus Avahi; species Avahi laniger. The sequence continues at coordinate 55,784 of CAUYSK010040324.1, read as the reverse complement.
AATTATTTAACTACTAAAGATCGAGAATGTTAATGATGACTTCAGTAAAAATTATAAAAAGCAAACAATTACATGTTTTACTGCAGTTTCATATCATGAGGTAAATGAGAATGTGTTTGATTTTCCATTATGGACACCCAAATTTGAATTCCAGATCAATCATTAAATCCCAGTGACATATTTGTTCTAAGTCTCAATTTACACACCTGAAAAACACATAATTCATATCACATAGGGGTGAGGTGAAGTGAGCAGGTGAAGTGCTTAGAGTAGGGCCAGCCAATCACTAAATTATACCTATTACTGGGTGAAACTTAGCCAGATCTTATTGCTTTGTATTTACCGTGTTGAACTTTACCAGAGCCCTCTGATCCTAGAAAACAGTAATGGTTAAAGCAATCTCCCCACTTACAGTTTTGGAAGCTTACTGCCTTTCCCATGTGACTTAGATAAGACCCACAAATGCCCTTCATTATTTACTTAGATAAGGCCAAAGACCCTCCAAATTCCTATTCTTTGCTCATAAATTATTAGTTTGATTGTTTATTCCCTCTGATTAATCTTTATAAAATACCTACCACTTTGACTTAGCCAAACTTAAGTTTCTCTTCTTTCTCCAAGTCTCTGAACTTTGACACGCACTCAGCCTGAGCCAGCATACAACTCCTCCCTAAGAGGTCCTCTGGAACATTGACTGACCTCAGGGAAAAACATCCCCTAACCAACTGTATGATCATGTAATCATGTCACCTTTTCATCCCACTTCCTCACATTCAGTTCTTTCTAGTCTTTGATCACTTTCTCCTATCAAAGTTATCTTCTGCCTGACCTTGGAAACACTTACAGATCTCATGGATGAAGCATTCTCCCTATTGCAATAGTCCCTCTCCCCACTCCTGCAATAATCCTTTTGAATAGAATCTCTCCTTACCTAAGTCTGGATTGTTTGTATTTGACAATATCAGCATTATGTGGCTTAATTCATATTTACCTCTATTAAGTGCTCCTCTACATAAATTGAAGGTTATTTTAAAGCAAACAGAGAGATGAATAAGCATAATATTCATTTGACAGTCTTTCATAGAATGTGTATTTTATCTATTTTATTGAACTATAGGCATCAGAATGATGTTCAGTTTTATTCACTTTCAAAATGACGTGCCTGCTACTGGAAGCTATGAAAAGGATGAAGTAAATGTCCTTTGAAAATAGAATGAAAAAGTTATTAATACATAGATCTCTGTAATTATTGGTTTCAAAATTGGAGGTTACCATTTTTCCTCTCTAGGAGTCATTTTAGTGCTAGCTTCGAAACTCAATATATATATGATTTAAAAAATATACTTCATGTTTTATTACAGTGTTTTGAAGTTATTAGAACAGGCAAATCAAATGTTAGCTATAACATTTTGTCCATTATTTTGGTGAATAATATATTAAGATAACTATGATAATTGGATGTATATGTATTAAATATGACATTGTGTAGCACACTCAAAAATGGTCATATTCCCTACTCAATTGACTTATAAGCCAGAATATGAAACACACAGGGACTGACAAGATTTCAAAATACTCTATGAATTATTTAATAACTTCATTGATTTTCACATAAGAAGTGAACCAGAAACATTGCAAGCATGGATTCTGTTCTACTAAATGAATGGCCTTATTTTACAGTTTTAAGATGTTAAAAAATGAAGTTTGAATAATTGTTTTAGAAAACAAGCTCAAAAGCAGTAAGTTTCTCTTATATAACATTCCAGGACAGCAGTTCTCACTTGTGACCACCGATCAGAATCACCGAGTGAGATTTAAATATAAATACAGATGTTGGGCCTAAATCTCCTAAATTAGAAAGTCTGAAAGTAGAGGCCAGGAATTTGCATAAAAAAATTTTAAACTTTTGCTAGGCAATATTTTTACATGGTCAGGATTAAGCAATATGAGAGGACACAAAGCATTCTTGGCCTCTGATAATCAATAGAACTAGCTTACTATATTCTTTAGAGATACCTACACTTTTCTTGCCTTAAATATGAGTCTCTCAGGACTTATTGTGCATGGTGCATAGCTGGTCTGTACTCCATGCTCCTAAAACTATAAAAAATGAATCGCAACTGGAAAATGGTATCAGTTTCAATCTTGTGAAAGTACAAAGAGAATAATTAATACAAATCTTGTAGAAAATCTTGATTTAATAATTGGATTAGCTTTTATGTTACTTTTTCTCAGCAAGAATAAAACAAATGTGGATTCATTCAATAAGAATTAAATGCGATGTGGATACACAAATGAACTGCAGCTTGCACTTTCTGCTGCTACCAATTCTAAATGCAGTTCTAACCAGAGAAGCAGTATCCATGTTTGCAAAGCCACAGCTGCCAGCCTGGGGTGAGTGGAAGGAATCAGGTCAGTGCAAGCTCAGAATTAGCACCTCTAGGGTTAATCATGCTCTGTTTGCCAAGGTGGGTGCCTGGAACTTTGCTCTAATGGCTACTTTGTTCCTCATACGTGGAGATATCTTAATGTTCATCTTAGTTTCGTTATTTTTCTCCTTCCAGCCACATGGGAGAATTTTACTTGTTTGTCACCTTGCCCCTAGCAAAATAATGAAAATAATTCTGGTCAAAGAGATGTGGACAGAAGTATTGTAGGTCATTTGGGGACCACAGCATTTAATTTAATTGCAAGATTTTCCAGTACTCCCCTTCCTCTTGCCAGTGACCAGCAGAATTCCACATGGTGTAGTCTTCCTCAGGCCTGAGTCTGAATGAGGATAACATGAAGCACAGCTCTCATCCCCCAATCCCATTCCGAAATGGATATGTAGCAAGAGTAAACATTTCTTTTTTAGTTTTAGCCCATTGATATTTGGAGACTGTTACTACAATGTAACCTATTCTGACTGATAAGATAAGCCAGGTTGATGGAAACCCGTTATGTGATGCAAAGTTATCAGGAGCACAGTGCATATCTACTTTTGAAGTATTTATTTTTACTTTTTTTTTTGCCCATCCTTTAACTTTCTGGAGGTATTGTCCTTCCAAAAATCTAAAAGTCAATGCTAAAGGAAAAAACTGGGATTAATCATGGATGCCTAATCATGAGTTAAAGCCAATGTGCTCTTTCTAGCACATATTACATTATATACATTATTCATAATTTTAATCAACCCTACTCCTAAGAAATGCACTATTAATGATTCTTAAAAGTTGTTTTCTAGATTGAATGAAATTCTTAACTGCTGAAAACCTACAATCATTAATCTATGGGGATATTACCATCTCCTTTCCCTATGACTCCTTAATCAAAGCATATACCCATCAATAAGTTGATAAATCAACATGGTTCCTCCTGATTACAGGCTAAGAAATTTGGCTTGATGTTTGGATAAAAGAAAGACCTATATCTAGGTAATCTCAATCAAAACTGATTACTACTCTGAATTCTCCCCATTCCTTCCCTAGAGGTATCTGAAAAGCAAATGTAACACAAGCCAGCAGATTCCTATTTACTGCTAATTCATGCCAACTTGGAAATGAAACCAGGAACATCTTAAATCTAAATGAAAGCATGAAATGAGAAAACACAAAGTACCACTGGTACTGCCAGCTTCCTTATAATAACACCATGTTCATTATAAGGATGCTGGTTCATTGAAAAATATTGCACTTGATACAAACATTATTGAAAGTGTGACTTACACACTAAGCATATGGTTCTCACATAGTCACTTAATTTTGGCATGAAATAATTAATTTCAGATAACCTAATATGTATTATTTTCAACTAGATAATTGATGCTTGAATGTTTCTTTAATTTATCATCATTTGCAATACAGGTATTGCAAAATAGCAAAAACATATATTTGCAACATTATGGTAGCTATGAGGGCTATAATTTATGAAGGCAATACCTGTAGAATCTATCTTTCTATTTTCATTCTATACTTTAAATATCAGCAGTTCATGGATGAAAATGATGAAGGATATTTCAGGCTTAATACTATACTATTTGGAATATATTTGTTTCCATGTTGATCACAAAATTCTCTACATTTCATTGAGAATGACACTTTCGTTGGAAGTATAATAAAGTGCTTGCTGAAAGGCATTAGAATAAGGCTTTGAGTATGAAAATCTCAACCACTTATTGTCATTATGTTGACAATCAGGCAGTGCAAAACAAAATATGTCTGCTATGTCACTTGGCCCTTGATTCTTGAGTTCTTCCTTAAATGTTCAGATATTGTGATTTCTTTATTCTCCTTAAACCATGTTACTTTTTCTCTTCCCTTCTTCTCACAAGGAAGAGCAATATTTTTTAAAATGGAGAAGTAAAAATCTGAATAAGGTAGAAAGAAATCGATGAGCCAAATAAATCCCAGGTTACATTAACATCTGCTGCCCACACAATTTTAAGACCATTTTCAATATTCTTCTTAATAATGGTATTAGACAACAATAACTAAGAGCAGGGTCATGATGCTAAGGACTCTGTGTGCATTATTTCATATCATCACAGCACCATGTAGGAGATTACTGATAAAGACACATAAGCTCAGAGCAGCTAAGTAACTTTTCCTTCAGGTAAGTGGCTGAACAGGGATGTCAACATAGATTTGTCTAGGTAGAGAATCCAGGATTCCCATCTATCTATAAGAACAACCCCTAAACACCTCTTTCTCCTTGCTGGAACATACTTGCTTGAGAGTAAAAAGCAAATAAAAGACAACATAATGACATTTTTCATCAAAAAGCTAATAACAGAAGAAAAATGTCATATTTCTCTTTTGTAGATAAGGAGGCTTATGGACAATAATACATGTGTCATGCTATAGTTCCACTGTACAGACTTATATTTTCTTGAATGTTTTTCCCCTAAAATCTCTACTACAAAGGTTTTTTAGAACAAAACAATACCAGCTGGCATGACCAAGGAAGTAAAAACAGCAAGAATAAAATGACTTAAAGACTTTTACCCACAGAGGACAAAACTAGCCAACAATCAATAACCAGTGACTTCCTTTCCATAAAATTCAATCTTTTAAAGTAATTAAAGCAGTAGGCAATCCTGAGTACTCTGTTAAGGTAAAGAACCACATATTTTATTTGATTTTTTAAAAAATTGTAATATTCATAAAATATTTTAAAATATGTACTGTGTGCCAATTGTGCTAAATCAATTAAAGAAGTTATGTCATATAATCCATCATCACAATAAATTAATACATAGGTATGCTGGGGTGATCATATAATTTACCATCCAAACTGGAATAATTTTGAGAATGAAGAAAGATTCCATTAATAATTGGGCAACATTATGGTCTTTAACCTGGATTCTCTCAGGCAAATAGGGATTACAATCACCTTGTATCTTAAATTTTACTGCTGAAGAAAGTGAAGACAGAAAAAATTTAAGAGGTTTGCCCAGGGTTAGATCACAATTAAGTAACAGATTCAGAACTTGAACTCAGATAAGCCTGACATCAAAGTCCATGTTTTTAACCATTCTGCTAAACCACAGTAACTACAGCAGAGTGTGCAGTACAGTGTGATGGTTCTGAAACTTTGGCATATGCAAGAATCACTTGGGGATACTGATAAAATGTTCATTCCTGGGCCCCATCCTAAGAGGTTTTGATTTAAGAGTTATAGTATAGGGCTATGAGACTTTGTATATTTGCAAGTACACCCCTCTTGGGTAATTCTGATGAAGGTGAATTGCTGCTCCATTTGGAGATGTACTGTTCTTTTATCCTAACAAGCACCAATGAGACAAGAGCATGTTTTCCTAAACTCAGCACAGCCAAAAAAATGAAGAATAAAGGAAAACAAAAGAAGAAAGTGAAGACTTAGCCTGCTCCTACAATAAATTAGAAAGCTTCGAAACTCTAAACGACATGGTATAACCAAATGTGCTTTGTCAATTGAGATTATATTAGTAGGTCTATGTTATCTCACTGGATTAGGCCATGTCCTGAGGTTATTTTTAAAAATAATTTATTTCACTCTCACTTAGACTTATTGTTTATATTTCTTTGACTATTATGCTCCTTCCATTCACTTCTAGCAGAGTCAAGCTGCTTTTCTCTTGCCAACTCAGTACTGTAATTCTTTCCTTTCTTACTTATAAAAATTATAAACTGTGTTATAAATGATAAACTTCAACTAACTCTAAAATAAACATTTATTAATACATTTTTAAAAGATGTTAATTAAGACATAAATTAATATTTTCACTTTTCTCCTTACTTCAGTGACTTGTGTGACTTAGTGTGTGCTTCCCAAATATTTATTTATTTAATTTGTAACAAAAAGGTTTAAAACCATCACTCTATATTGGACTAAGTTGAGGGCAGTTTCCCATAAAATGTAGACGGTACCTACTTTCGTTGTTTCTATTGTACTTAGCAAATTACGATATTTCCCCAGATTCCTCATGGAATTAATAACAAAATGTATCACAAGGCCATTTAATTAGCAGAGGATTTAGCAGAACATGTATGTGTTGAGGCAAAACCTAGCACAGTTGAATTCCCAGCTGCTTCCCATTGGCAAGCAGACATGAGCATTTAAATTAAGCACAACTACTCAGGGACAGCAACATGAAAGAGATATATAAAGAAAATGATGTTAATAGTATGTTAGGGATCTAATTTTCCTTTTCTCTCAATGTGTACACATGGGGATAACACTACATTTAATTAGGGAAATGTTCATCTCTAAAAATCACAAATCACTTCATATTTCTATTCTGTAAATGACGTAGTTTTCCTTAAAAGTTCAAGGAAGTTGTCATTTAGTGATGAAACTATAGCACAAACAAATCAGGAAATACCTATTGTGGTACAACAACCCAGTGATCAAATGTATAAGTAAAATCTACAATAAAAAGATAAATACCTCAGTTTTAAAATCTACTAAGGATCTATTTGTCAGATTCTCAATTACTATATGATCCAACAATTCCACTTCTAGGGATATACCCCAAAGAACTGAACATAGGTGTTCATACAAAAACTTGTATGTTCATAGCAGCACTATTCATGGTAACCAAAAGATGAAAGCAAGCCAAATGAACATCGACTAATGAATGTATAAATAAAATGTGATATATCCATCAAATGGAATATTATTCAGCAATAAAAGTGAAGTAGGAATACATGCTACAACATGGATGACTTGAAAATATTATGCTAAGTAGAAGCCAGATACAAAAGGCTTTAAATTATATATTTTCATTTCTATTAAATGTCCAGAATAGGCAAATCTTTAGAGACAAAAAGTAGATTAATGGTTGCCTAGCAGATTAATGATTGGTGGATATGGGGGAATAAGAAATGACTTCTAACGGATATGAGATGTCTTTTTTGAGTTAACTAAAATGTTCTAAACTTGGTTGGTTGTGGTGATGGTTGCATACTTTTGTAAATATACTAAAAAGTTATAACATTTTACACTTTAAGTGAGTGAATTATATGGTATGTAAACTGTACTTCAAAAATAAAGCTGGTAGAAATAAAATAAAGCCTACACTAAATGCCACTGTTTGTTCACTTTAAAATGGTTAATTTTGGCTAGGCGTAGTGGCTCACACCTTGTAATCCCAGCAATTTGGGAGGCTTGGGTTGGAGGATCTCTTGAGGCCAGGAGTTTGAGGCTGCAGTGAGTTATGATTGCTCCACTGCACTCCAGCCTGGGCAACAGAATGAGACCCTGTCTCCAAAGAGATAGATAGAAAAGAAAAGAAAAAAGAAAATAAAATGGTTAATTTTGTTATGTGAGTTTCACCTCAGTTAAAAGAAATAAAATAAAACCTATAATTTTCTTCACTTTGTAGTCCAAGAAGTTTCATTGATTAATGTATCTCACTTTAATTACTTCTTTCTTTTAGCCCCTTAGTGCATATGCAGTTTGCATAACTATTCTTGCACATCAAGGTAAGCATTGTTCAGCTACTGGCTTGACTATAATATTCAGTAAAGAAATAATAAACAATTAAATATTCATCAACTTTATGGATTATAATGAATGATTGACCTTAAGTTGAATTTCTAAGCAATTAATATTAAAGTAAAATTAAAAACTGAAAGCAAAAGTAAGGGGAGATGCTGAGAATTAAACTCCCCAATCTACTCTACATGAATTTGATTACATGATGCCAGTGTAGCTAATTTTGGATCCCAACTAAAGAAGAATATAAAAATTTGAATTTAGAGGAAACATACAATAAAAATGTGCACCACCTGAAGAATGGACATATTTGAAACTCGGACTTATGGGAGGGGGGTGGCAAGGGCAACATACGTAACCTAAACATCTGTACCCCCATAATATGCTGAAATAAAAAAAATAACAATAGGTAAAATATTTAAAAGTAACTAAGACTATTCGAGTTTAAGAAAGCAAAGAGACATTGTAGTACCAGTCTTCGTTTATTTAAAGGCTTTTAAATATTAAATTTGGCATGCATAAATTAATAAATTTTCCCCATAGTCATTGCACGGCAAAACATGGTACAGAGGATAGCAGAGAAGAAATATTTTTAGCTTCCTTAAAATTAAGGAAAGTTTTACTACCTAAATGAATAATGAAGACAAGGAAGATTTTATATCCTAAATGGATAATTAAGACAAGCCTAAAACAAAATCAACTGGAAACAGGAGAAATTTAAAGGTATAAGAAGATACATTATATGCATATAGAGAAGCAACTTGATATAAGAGATGTCTCAATTGTGATGAAGCTAGTAAACGATGACTTCTGGGAGCAAATGAGACTTAAATATGGTCTTAATGGCAGCTATAAATACAGGTTAGTGAACTAGAAATTATTACATGCAAAGGGAAATTGATGCAAGAGGAAAGACATAAAAATGAGTGCAAGCCGGGGCCCTGCAGAAGGTAGTAAGAAGGCAGATCTGCTAAGGGACAAAGAGCCTCAGTAGAAGAAACTGGAGAACTGGCAGGAACATAGTTAGCAGCAAATGATTGCTAGCCAGGAATGTCATGTTGAAGACTTGAGAAGTAGTTATAGAATTGAAGAAGAAGGGGCAAAGATGTAAGACCCCAGCAAATAGCAACAGGTACCAATGGAGGCTGTGCATGGTGTAAATTTAAACAAAGAAAGTTTACAAAATAGAAGCTAAATGTGAATGTACAAAATTAGCTCATTCAATCTTTAACCCAACTCACTTTATGGATGGCAACCTAGAATCAGAGAAAAAAATCCTGACTAGCTAAGGTCACAAAACTAACTAGTAAATGACTAAAAGTATTCCAGCATAGGCTAATCTGTCTCTATTTGATATGCCCTTCATGATGTTGGCTCTCAGTTTAGGGCGAAAGGGCAAGATAAGAAACAAAGGCCAAGATCAAGGAAATAGACCTTAGATTTGACAAGGAATATGTCATTGTTTACTTAGGTGACTATAGTTTTACTGCAGTTATATAGTTATAAACTGAGGTAAATCTTTAAAAAAAATAATAGAGATTGTAAGAATCCATCAAAGTGAAAGAAAGTAAATATAAGCCAGTTTTGGGATTCCCTATGATAGGCAGGAGTAAAGTTAAATTACATTTGAAAGATTTGAAAATCATAAAATTTTGTTAAGACTTTTAACTAAATGTGTCCCTTGGTATTAGTGTATAAGAAAATAGGAATTGGATGAAGCTGTAGAAATATTAAGAGACATACATGGACACAGTTCCTGAAAGTAAAGTTTGCTAGACACTCAAATTTGTTACCAAAGAAAATTATGGAATCTGCTTTTCTCTCTCCATTTTACCTACCCCCCAAAAATCCAAGGCATATTTAAAATAATTCTCCCTATATCCCACGTGTACAGCAGAGCAATGGCCTATGCAGAGAGATGCTGCAATGTCTGAGTCTTGCTGCTAACCACCTGTTTGCCTCCAGTAGACCAAAGTCATATTTTTAGGTTGTGTTACTGTGACAAGTCCGTTCTGAAAACAAATTCTGGATAAGTTAGGATTATGTTTGGCTGTAAGAAAGAGAGGTTCCCTAACAGACTTAGTCAAGGTAGAAATTTATTTCTGGCTCACATTTGAAACATCTGCAGGCAAAGAGTCCAGGACACTGTGGCACTTCAATGAAGTCACCAAAAAACACATTTCTGTCTGGCTCAATATTTCACCAACCCTAGAGTATGATACTGATCTCCATGGTCCAATATGACTAGTGAAGTTCTAGCCATCACACTTCCAACCCAAAAAACAGGATGACGGATGAGAAAATGAAGGGCGTGCTCTATTCCTTTAGATTTCCTGTCAGTCCAGCCATTTATATTTCACTGGTGACATTTTGAAGCAAAGGTGTATGGAAATTAGTTCTCTCTGCCTCATATAATGATACATCTCACTTTAAAATAATGACAAAAATCTTCAAGTCTGCTTGGCATTGGCAGGTATTGCAAATCGTTTCCATAGCCATTCTACTCCTGTACTTGACAAGTATTTCATACCTTTTGCCCTCACCCCTCAAATTGTCCATCTCTTCTTCATCCATCAAATTGCCCCTCCCTCAATGACCTATTCCTCCTCCTCAGTTTCATATGATAATCTTACTTTCCATTTTATTGAAAAACCCAATCAATAAGAACTATACTATCTAATCCTGTTATGACAAAATATGAAAAATTCCCTTAACTTTATCTGTATATTTTGCCTTTTTTCTAGTTATAATGTTTGAACTCTCTAAAGTGGTGTTCTCTGGAACCAGATAACCTTAGTTTGAAAACTAGCTCCACCACTTACTACCTTAACTTGCTGTTTCAGAGTCTGTCTATGTAATATGGAGATAATAAAATCTAGCTTACAGGGTTATTTTAATAAATAAATGAGTTAATATATGTCAATTACTTAGAACATCATGTGGCCCATATTAAATGATGGCCATTACTATTATTTGAGGCCAAATCCTGCACTGGTGCAATGGATTCCATTCTTTCATGCCTACTCTAAGAATTTTCTGTTTAAACACTCCCTTTTCTCTTCTGCATCATAAATTTCTCCCTCCTTACTGGAACATTTCCATTAGCATATAAATATAATATAATGACAGCCATTTAAAAAACAAACTTCCTAAGTCCCATTTCTTTACTCAGGTGCTAGACCATTTTTGTGTTTCCTTTTATAGCAAACTCAATAAAAGATTTGTTTATACTAACTGCTTCTACTTCTTCTTCTCTCATTTTTTTCTTTAATTGCAGTTTTTCATTTCTCCATTGAAACCCTTCAAGGCCAACAATCTCCCGCATCTTGCCAAATCCAATAATCAATTTTGTCAGTTCTCATCTTACTCACCCTGTTCATAACATTTACCAACTGATTATACCTTCTATCTCAAAGCATGTTCCACTTGGCTTGGGGGCCATGGCACTCTCCTAGTTTTCCTTTTAATTCCCTTTTTACCCTTTAGTCTTCTGTGAAGGTTCATCTCTTCTGCTAGACATCTAAAATTGACATACTCTGGGATTCAGTATGTGGACGTCTCTGTCTACACTTACTATGTTGATGATATATGGACTCAGTTTTAAATACCATTTACATGCTAAGTCCTCTCAAATTTACATCTGCAATTCAAACCCTTCCTAGGAACTCTAGATTCCAATGTTTTAAATGTCTGTTCAATAGCTCCATTTTGAATACAGAGAAGTCCTCACAAATCTAACATAGCTAAAACTAAACTCTTTATTCTTGACAACTTTTTGCCCTTGTAAACTTCCCTTTCTTAGTAAATGGCACCAAAATACACCAGATGCACACACCAACACATAGGAAGCATCCCTGACTCTGCTCTATTTCCAGAACCCTACAACTCAACTCAACAGCAATTTTTATTAGTTCTACCTCTACACATACCCTCAATCACCTCTTCCCATCACTGCCTCTGCTGCCACTTTAGTCCAACAACCATCGTTTCCCAATGAGACACTGTAATAGCTTCCCTGCTGGTATATCTACTAGTGCTGGATCTACCAGAATGATCTTGGTAAAATATTAATAAAGTTCACAGCACTACCCTACCCACACCATCTCATGTTGGCCTCAGATTTCTAGGCCTCCTTCTCTGAACAGCCTTTCAAGACCACTCTATCCAAAATGACTGTTCAATTTTTTTCACAACTCTTTCCCCTAGTCTTTCCAGTTTTTATGACAGCACTTCCATAATGAAAATCATATCCATTTTTTAAAAACTTATTTGTTATCTTGCTGTATAGAACATATTAGCTCCATGAGTGCAGGGACACTTAATCTGGGTATGGTATAGGCACTCAAACATTACCCTTTGAATTCACAATTAAAGTATCAATATTTTCTATTCATTCTTACCTACAAATAGGAAGATAGATTAAAGAAAGAATCCTAAATGTCAGGGAGGCCTATGTATTACTGAAACTTGGGTATTCCTAACCAAATCATTGCTGTTCTAGGCCACTAAAGCCAAATTTTTATATCTTTCTCTACTCTCAAATAAATATTACAGCCAAAAAACTAACATGTTTAAGATTTCAGATATTTCTAAAGATCTGGTAAAATCGAGAATAGTGTATAGAAAGAGTTGTCATTGAACATGTCATCGTGGGAGAGAAGAATATTTGAGAATACTGATATTCAATTGTCTTTTTTGCCCAGAAATGCCTGGATTATATCTATACTATGCAAAAAAAAATAAGGCTAGAGTATAAACATAAAATCAATGTATATCAGTTGAATAATCCAAGTTTGGGGAAATGGTTAAAAGTTTAAAGAATATATAAATGGTAAATGAAAAAAATAGTATAAAATATTATTGAATCTATTCATATCTATTATTTGAGATAGCCCCTATATATATGATCTTCAAATGAAACATTGAAACATCTGAAGGTTGTCATCCACAAAATCCCTCACCATGTATTTGCAATAAGTTGAAATTCAGATATAGTAGTGGTCACTAATCCAGGTTTTAAAGAAATACATATGTATGATGTAAGTCCTAGAAATGGTCTAGATGTGTTTTCCTTGTACTTTTATATTTAATAATAACTATTATTATTATTATTGATAACACATTTATAGCATTTACTACCTGCCAGACATGGTTCTAAGTACTTTACATATATTATATAACATAATTCTTATAACAAGTCCTTTTGTAGCAGGAAACCTGTCATGTTCTTTACTTAATTCGAGTATCAGCAAAAAAAAGTCCTGTAGGCCAAATCAGACCACCTATCTATTTCTGTAAGTAAAGTTTTGTTGGAACACAGCCATACCCATTTGTTTCCATATTGTCTGTGAGTGCTTTCATGCTACGAAGACAGAGCTGAGTTGTTGCAACAGAGACTGTATGGCCTGCAAAGTCAAACATATTTTCTATCTGGCTTTTTACATAAAAAGATTGCTTGCCCCCAGTTTAATCTAATAATACAAGGTTTGGCATAATTTCCCATGTACTAATTACTTAATAAATATTGGGTTAATTGGTTTTAATGGTATTATAGAAATAAACAGAAACAGAGCTGTATGGATGATTCTAAAATAAACATCAACCACTAAAGTGTTGTTTTTTTACCTTGACATCTTCAAAGCTAGCCACATCACTTAAATGTATAAAATGTCAACTAATATAAAGAAAGCATTTTTTCAAAGTCTTAATAAGCTCTTGAGCAAAGTAATGCATTCCTCCTGCAGTGCATCTAGTCTCACTGGAGCCTGACCAGTGAGGTGGTTAGTGTTTGCTTTCCACAGCTTACACTCACCATTTAACACAGAGCATGGCATGAAGTTGAGCCTCTATACGTGTTTTTGGTGCAGATTCACTAACAAGGTAGATGCTTTTCATATAACTGGAACTCTTTTCTCTGCCCAATTTAATCATCAGATTGCATAACTGAAGATTACATGATTTTCTCTCTAGGGCTCTCATGCTGTTACAGCTGCTTATAAATGAGGATCCAACTAATGCTTTCCTGATAGAGAACTTTAGTTTCTACAAGGAAAAAAAAATATCAGTATGGTACAAGACTGGAGAAACAAAGCTCAAGTGTTGCTACGGACAATGGCATTATACTATAGTCCCTTATGCGTGTTCACATATAGACTGTATAAAGATATTTAGGAGCACAACATAAATTGTTTGAATGTTGTAAATCAATGTACACATTGTACGCATTGTTGTAAATCAATAGATACATTGAAGTTATAAAAACTAAGCTGTTGGTTAATGAGTGTTTCATAAAATGCTTGTAACATTTTAGATATAAATTATCTTTCTAAAATTATTTCTTCAAATTTTCTTCTTAGCATTTATATTTCAAAATCATCAAAAAATTAATTAGTTGTAGATAAAAAAACAAACTGCTCATTAATTCTATTGCTGCAGGATACTGTGAATTATGCCAGTCTTTGCCAAGTTATTTCTAACTTGCATTTAGAAAAATGTCCTCTTAGTATATGATTCCATGATCTAGGTCAAGGAGAAAAATAAACAGAGGAAAAAATAGAAATTAAACAAACAATAAAAATAGAAAAGCATAAAGTTCTAATACCTTAATAAACAAAGTTTGGGGACCTTTTTGAGACAGTGGAAAGGGCTAAGGGATGTTGCGCATCTTTCTATTTTAGAAGTCCTGGTGAGGGTATCTGTGAGGAGAGACGGAACAAATTGCTCAATGAAAGTAATGGGGTCATCCCCTCAGCTGCCTTCAGGGATGCTGTAAATCTGGATGTTTTTCATTCTGTTTCTATTCTTTTCTCTTCCTTATGTAGCTCCCAGCTATTTCATTTTAGAGTCAACTGAGTTCATTAAAAGGTGCATTTCTCTTTGTAAACTGAACGGTTCTTTCAGCCAGCCCTCACAATCTGAGTTTTCTGCTTTAAATGCCTTCAGTTTCAGCTCAAAACTCGAGGTCACACATCTTGAAAAACGTTAATGTCTTTATAATAGGAAATGATCTCTCCTTATTTGTCCCACCATACTTTGCCCTTTTTTGTGTGTTTCATTCATCTTGAATCTTAGCCATGGGTCAAACATGCTGGTTTGGAACCAGTGGGACAGTCAGAAAAATAAGAAGTATAAAATAACTAAATAGGCTTCCTGATCTTAGTATTATTAGTATACTGTTATCTCCTGGGGAGCCTCTTCTGGAAGTCAGATTGATCGTCTTTACTTTTTATGCTGAAGAAAGATATGTTCAGAGCCCTTCTGACATTCTTAACTTATTTGGTTATATCATAAGCGGCTGTCTTGTTTTCTTGAGGAAAAATATTAATACCACCTTTTAAATAAAGTGGGTTGGTTCCTAGACTAATTTACATTATGTTTAGATGAAATCTTTTCAGCAATGTTATTAAGGAAAATTTTTACAAATAAATTTATTAAATAAATTAAAAATTACAACAGGGAACAATAAAATACAGTTTGCATACTTTGTATATTATGATATGCTCTTATACTGCACAAAACGTGGCTAATGTAAATGTTTAAAATGATGATGGTTTAAAGTATATGTAGATTTGACTATCAGTATGACTTTCTCAGTCAGAAAGATTCTTAGATTAGTAAAGTTGTAAGGATGATTTGGTTAAATATGGGTTATTGCTTACTTCTAAACAGAAGGAAAGAAAATGAAAATAATTAGTATTATATATTCTACCCTAAAATAACTTATACGTATTGAGTGCTTACAATATGCTAGACACTATTATAAGAACTTTCCATGTATTTTCTTTCTTAACCCTCAAAACAAACTAATGAGCTATGTAGTATTATTAGCCCCATTTGACAGATAAAAAGACTTAGACATTGAAGTTAATTATCTAGCTTAGTAGCATGTATGAAATTTTATCTTTATCATTTCCATCAGAAACTATGCTTTTCACCATTATATTAATACTTTGAATTTTTTTGGCATTACAATGGGAAAACAGTGACAAGGTAATCATAGTTTAGTCAAAGCAATTATGTCAATATTAAGCTAGTATCAGTTTTCCTAGAAGATAATTCTTTAAAAAAAACATATACAAATAATATTTATTGAGTGGTACCCTCAAAGGAAAAATTAAATGATTTTAAAACATAAATATCATAAATTACTCATAATATCTTAAATTTATATTACAGCAATGACTGTCAAATAAATTAAGATGGATACTAGGTAATCAGAGAATTTGAAATATATCTTTTAAATAGATAAGATCTTTTGTGTGGGAAACCATTATTGTATTTCACATCTGCATGTGTAGTTAACTTTTTCTGTCATCTAAAAATAGATTTCTATGTAGTATAAATAGAATAAGGAATAAAATCTAACCAATAAGGTACACTGTCTACCTTTCACAGAATGACTGATTCACTGTTTTTCAAATACAATTGGAAAACATGGGTAAGTGATTTTACTAAAGATGACATGAATGTTTGAGGTCCTTCAATATTTTAACAAGTGGGTGATCTTTAACATCTTTATTCCCCAAATTTTATCAGAGAAAAAGTTCAATATCAAAAAAAAATCTGAATTGCTTAAAAAGAGGCAATTTTTCCCATAATAACACAGTGTAATTTCGAAGACCTGGCATAGGAAGCAGGAAAAAACAAATGTATTTTCTGTATATAAAGACAATAATAAAATCAACTTAAAGTCGATTTGCTTTTTACTATAAGCATATGCTGGCAATTCTAAATGAAACAGGTATACTTCAGAAATATTGCATTACAAATCACCACAATAATAAATGTCTCTCTAAAGGGGGTTACATGGATTTTTTGGTTCCACAGTGCGTATAAAAATTATGTTTATACTATATGGTAGTCTATTAAGTACACAATAGCATTATCTCTAAAAAGCAATGTATATACCTTAATTAAAAGTACTTTATAACTAAAAATATGTTAATGATCATCTGAGCCTTCAGCCTGTCATAATCTTTTCACTAGTAGAGAGTCTTGCCTCAATGTTGATGGATACTGACTTATCAGGGTAGTGGTTACTGAAGGCTGGAGTGGTTGGGGCAATTTCTTAAGATAAGATAACAATGATGGCTGAGAAGGAGCAGACAAAAAAAAAAAGATAACAATGAAATCTCCCACATTGACTGACTCTTTCATGAAAGATTTTTCTATTGTCCCCACTTGGATAACATCAATTTCCTTTTCTTGTCTGATTGCTCTGGCTAGGACTTCCAGCACTATGTTGAATAGAAGTGGTGACAGTGGGCAAACTTGTCTGGTTCCAGTACTAAGCAGGAATGTTTTCAATTTTTTTCTGGTTCAGTATGATGTTGGCCATGGGTTTGTCATATATGGCTTTTATCATTTTGAGGTAAGTCCTGTCTATGCTTATTTTATTAAGCATTCTTATCATAAAAAGGTGGTGAATGTTGTCAAATGCTTTTTCTGCATCTATTGAGAGGATCATATGGTCTTTGTTTTTACTTCTATTTACGTGGTGAATTACATTTATAGATTTGTGTATATTGAACCATCCCTGCATCTCTGGGATGAAGCCCACTTGGTCATCATGGATTATTATTTTGATGAGCAACTGAATTCAGTTTGCTAGGATTTTATTGAGAAATTTTGCATCTATATTCATAAGGGATATTGGTCTATAGTTTTCTTTTTTTGTTGAGTACTTCCCTGGCTTTGGTATAAAGGTGATGTTTGCTTTGTAAAACATGTTGGGGAAGATTCCCACCTTCTTGATGTTATGGAATAATATTTGCAGGAGAGGTACCAGTTCTTCTTTGTAGGTCTGGTAAAATTTTGATGAGAAACCATCTAATCTAGGACATTTTTTTGTTGGAAGATTTTTTTTTAATTGCTGCTTCAATTTCAGTACTTGATATTGGTCTGTTCATGAATTCTAGTTCTTCCTGATTGAGCCTAGGGAGGCTGCATGTTTCTAAGAATTTGTCCATTTCCTCCACTTTTTCAAGTTTATGTATGGAGAGATTTTTACAGTATTCAGAGATGAGATTTTGTGTTTCTGTGGTATCAGTTGTAATTTCTTCTTTTTCATTGCTGATTGAGTTTATTATATTCCTTTCTTTTCTTCTTTTGATTAGTCTAGCTAGAGGGCTATCAATTTTGTTTATCTTTTCAAAGAACCAACTTTTCATTTCATTACTCTTCCACATAGTTTTTTTGGTTATTGATTTTATTTAGTTCTGCTTTGATCTTGGTTATTTCTTTTCTTCTTCTGGGTTTGGGATTGCTTTGCTCATCCTTTCCCAGTTCATTGAGATGATTTGTCAGATTGTTGATTTGTGATCTTTCTTTTGGATGTAAGCATTTTATGACTATGAATTTCCCACTCAAGACTGCTTTATCACACAGATTTCCATAACTTTTGTTCCCTTTATCATTTAGTTCAAAGAATCTTTTGATTTCCATCTTAATTTCCTCCTTGACCTGGCTATCATTCAGTAGTAGGTTGTTTAGTTTCCATGACTTTGTGTAGAGATGAGTATTTCTGTTGGAGTTGATTTCTATTTTTATTCCATTGTGGTCTGAGATGATGCATGGTATAATTTGTGGCATGCAATGCTATTTGATAGCATTTTATCCATAATAGAATGTCTTTAAAAATTAGAGTCAATCCTTTCGAACCCTGCTACTGCTTTATCGATTAAGTTTATATACTATTCTAAATCTTTTATTGTCATTTCCACAAAGTTCACTTCACAATATCTTCACCAGGACTAGATTTTATCTCCAAAAACAATTTTCTGGCTGGGTGTAATAGCTCATGCCTGTAATCCTAATCCTTTTGGAGGCCAAGGTAGGAGGATCAATTGAGGTCAGGAGTTCAAGACCAGCCTAAGCAAGAGCAACACCCCAATTTCTACAAAAAATAGAAAAATTAGCCAGATGTGGTGATGTGTGCTTATAGTCCCAGCTACTCAGGAGACTTAGGTGGAAGGATCACTTGAGCCCCAGAGTTTGAGGTTGCAGTGAACTATGATAATGCCACTCCAGCCAACCTGGGTGATAGAGCAAGACCCTGTCTCAAAGAAAAAACAAAACCAAAAAACAAACAAACAAAAAACTTTCTTTGCTCATCCATAAGAAGTAACTACTCATGTCTTAAAGTTTTATCATGATATTGTGGCAATTCAGTCATATCTTCAGGCTCTACTTCTAATTCTAGTTTTCTTACTATTTGAAACACATCTGCAGTTACTTCCTCCACTGAAGTCTTCAGCCCCTTAAAGTCATCCATAAAAATTGGAATCAATTTCTTCCAAACTCCTGTTAATGTTGATATTTTTACCTTCTCCCATGAATCACAAATGTTCTTAATGTCATCTAAAATTGTGAATCCTTTCTAGAATGTTTTCAATTTATTTTACCTAGATCCATCAGAAAAATCACTATCTATGGCAGCTATAGTCTTACAAAATGTAATTTCTTAAATAATAAGACCCGAAAATTGAAATTATTGCTTGATTCATGGGCTGCAGAATGAATTTTGTGTTAGCAGGCATGAAAATAACATTAATCTCCTTGTAAATCTCCATCAGAGCTCTTGGGTGACCAGGTACACTGTCAATGAGCAGTAATATTTTGAAAGAAATCTTTTTTTCTGTGCAGTAGGTTTCAACAGTAGGCTTAAAATACTCAGTAAACCATGGTGTAAACAGATGTGCTGTCACCCAGGCTTTGTTGTTCCATTTATACAACACAGAGAAAATTTAGCATAATTCTTAAAGGCCCTAGGATTTTCAGAATGGTAAATGAGCATTGGCTTCAACTTAAAGTCATACTATATTAGCCCCTAACAACTTAATCAGCCTGTACTTTGATGCTTTGAAGCCAGGCATTGACTTCTCCTCTCTAGCTATGCAAGTCTTAGATGGCATCTCTTCCAATACAAGACTGTTTCATCTACAGTGAAAATCAAATCTGTTGTTTAGTGTAGCCATGTTTATCAATGATCTTAGGTAGATCTTTTGGATAACTTGCTGTAGCTTCTCCATTAGAACTTGCTATTTCACTTTGCATTTTTATATTATGAAGATTGCTTCTTTCCTTAATCCTTGTAAACCAGCCTCTGCTATCTTCCAACTTTTCTTCTGCAGCTTCCTCACCTCTCTCAGCCCTTCATAGAATTGAAGAGAGTTAGGGCCTTGCTCTGGGTTAGGCTTTCACTTAAGGGAGTTTTGTGGCTGGTCTGATCTTATATCCAGACCACTCAAACTTTCTCCATATCGGTAACAAGGCTGTCTTGCTTTCTTATCATTTGTGTGTTCACTGTAGCAACACTTTTAGTTTCCTTCAGAAACTTTTCTTTTGCATTCACAACTTGGCTAACTGTTTGGCCTGAGAGGCCTAGCTTTGGGCCTCTGTCAGTTTTCAACATGTCTTCCTTACTAATTTTCATCATTTCTAGCTTTTGGTTTAAAGCGAGAGATGTGTGACTCTTCCTTTCACTTGAACACTTAGAGGCCACTACAAGGTTATTAACGGGCCTAATTTCAATATCGTTGGGTCTTGGGGAGTAGAGAGGTCTAAGGAGAGGGAGAGAAATGGGGGAATAGCTTGTCTATGGAGTGGATGCATAGAACATTTATCAATTGAGTTCACTGTCTAATTTGAACAGAGTTCGTGGCACCCCAAAACATTTACAATAGTAACATAAAAGATTGCTGATCACAGGTCATCATAACAGATATAATAATAATGAAAAAGTTTGGAATACTGTGAGAATATGGTACTGATATACTTGCTCAACACAAGATTGCCAGAAACCTTCAATTTGCAAAAAACACAATATTTGCATAGTAAAGCAAAGTACAATAAAACAAGCTATGCCTGCATTCGTTTAAAAATATTCCTCTTTGGAAAAAAAAAAAAAACCTTGATTTTTCCAAGTTCTAAGCAATTGCTGTGGTTCCTGTTGAGTTTTAATAACATTTGCATAAGCTTAGGATTAGTTCATTATTATTAGTTATCCTTGAGTAAACATTGAATACTACCTGGAAGTTAATCTGGAGAACTCCCAGTTACATTTTCTACCCGTGACACATACAAATTTGGCTACAAAGGTTAATTTGAAGAACATGTTCTTAATGGCTCAGAGTCAAAGTCTTTGAAGCTCTCTTGGATACAACTGTCATCTCCCAACTCTGGGTATTACATAATCTTGCTTTTAAAGATAGATTTAAAATAAACAATAATCTCACTGTGATTATGAAGAATAAGAAATAGAACTTGAATTTCTTCACTGGCTTACATTCTATGTGACCACTTGGAAATTTTATTTATGTTAAAAATTCTTTATAGAGACATTTGAAGGACTCTAGAACTTATCCCAAATAAACAAAGACATGGGCTGTATTGCAATTTCTTGAATGTATTATAAAGTGGAATTTTTAAAAATAGCTACCAATCTTACCCTTATAGTTAAGACTTTTTGCTAACTATTTGTATATATTTTTATCTGAAAGAAGCTTTTCAAAATTAAACTTAATAAAAGGGCTCTTCAGACAAAGTAACTGGCAACTTTGCAAAAGTTAAGGCTTGAAACTAGAAACTATAATGTTTTTAACTATTCTAACACATCCATAAATAGTTATAATTTTTTTTGTTTATTCAGAAAACATATTAGTGAAACTAAGGAGCATTATTCTATTACTTCTCCCCTTTTTTGTACTGTAATATTTAATTTATTCATTCTTTTCTTGAAATAATCATCTACATAATCATTCTTTTCTGGCCATTATTACTTACTTCATTTCATGATTATTACTAAACCTTATGTTGTAGAGAGGAGGACAGTGATAAAAATGATAGGCTGTGTGTATCAAATATACTAGGCACACCTCTCTGCAAGACAAAAGGATCTAAGACAACTTCAGATATGACATCATCAAAAATAAATTGCACATATCAGCATCTAACCCTTAGCAAAAATCCCCACAGTTATGGACTGGGCTGCTCTTGGGAATAAAATATTTTAAGCTGTGTTGAATACTATGTATCATATTATCTTAATAGGTTCATTTCTATAAATTGCCATGCCCTTGCCTATTTTAAAAATAAGATGTTGATTTGTGTAAAATGAAGAAATCATTTGTTTGATAAAACCATCTACACTTGCTGACTCCAGCTTCTCATATCTGGCCCTCTTCAAGCACAACTATCAGATTTGTGTGCATTCTGCTTCTGGGAACTTGTCTTGCCAAGGTCACTGATCACTTCATTTTATTTCATCTCTCAGTAGCACAAGTCTCTCCATCTTTCATTTCCATAACATGGCTTTGTTATCCTGAGTTTTCTTTCACTTCCTGAACAATTCTTTCTCTCTCTCTCTCCTCTCTCCCCACCTCCCCAATTGTTCCTGCCCTTTAAATATTAGATTCCTCAGATTCTCTGGTTTCACTCCACATATTATTGGTGTATCAGCACATGCATTCTAGTGGTTTTACCTAATTTTTTGCTGAAATTTACATATCCAGCCATATCCCCTGAGCCCACCGTCCACCTCTGATGTCTAGCCCTAGATATCCCACAGGTTCCCTAAATATAGCATAATGAAACCTAAATCTCACATCTTACAGCCTGAATTGCTGCTTCTATATTCCTTAAACCAGAAAACTTAGAGGCATCCTGGATTCCTTCCTCTCCTTCATCTGGACCTCCAATTGATGAACAAATCCTGTTGATTCTTTCTCTTTTTAATGCATTTCTCACCCCTCATCCACACTGCTACTGCCTTAGCCTCATTTTCTCTCACCTGGAATGCCACTATTTTCTTAATTGTTCTTTCTTCCTCCAGTCTCAAACCTACTAAAGTGCATAGCCAATTCAATTACCTTTATGATTCTGGCTTCCCAAGACTCGTTGTAGAAAATTAATACTCCTTAGTAAGGTAGAATCTGGTCTGACTCTACCTATGACAAAACCCAATAATTTAATTATTCCAAAATATGTGGTATTCTCTGAGTGTTCCTCTATGTTTCATACCTCTGTATCTTTACTTCTGTCCATGCTTTTCCATTGTTTACTCAAGAAAATCCTCATTACTCTGATGATATGATCAAATGATACTTTCTCTTTAAAACTTTCCTCATTACCACAATCAGTAAAATTAAACATTCCCATCTTATAGAGTTTCTATAATAGTCCTTACTATTCTCTGAAACATCTATACATCTCCTCTTTCTAAACTATAAACTCCCAGAGGGCAGCTACCCTATTTTAATTATCTTTATCCCTCTATCACCTAGCATATTTAGTAGGTCATTGATAAATGATTCTTGGATAAACAAAGAAATCATATATTTTTTTTTTCTGAGACAGAGTCTCACTCTCTTGCCCAGGCTAGAGTGCCATGGCGTCAGCCTAGCTCACAGCAACCTCAAACTCCTGGGCTCAAGCGATCCTCCTGCCTCACCCTCCCAAGTGGCTGGGACTACAGGCATGCACCACCATGCCCGGCTAATTTTTTCTATATATATTTTTAGTTGTCCAGATCGTTTCTTTCTATTTTTTAGTAGAGACGGGGTCTCGCTCTTGTTCAGGCTGGTCTCAAACTCCTGACCTTGAGCGATCCACGCGCCTCGGCCTCCCAGAGTGCTAGGATTACAGGCATGAGCCACCGTGCCCGGCCAAGAAATCATATTTGATTCAGCATTATTTTTTTTTACTCTTTATTTTCCTCATCGTGGTTACCTCTGTAGCCATAATTTATTTTCTCTTACTAATGTAGGCTAACAAACATGTATCATGACTGCCTTTATTTCACAAACACTTATTGAGAATCTGTTGTAACAACATACTTTTATTACAGGCACATGCACATGTGCTTGTGTGTGCTCACACGCACGTGCGTGTATGTGTGTGGGCTGGGACAGCGTGGAGCAGGATAAAAAGATAAAAATTTAGCACCAAATCTTTGCTTATCAACCTTGGCTCTGCTTATCACAATATCCCTGCACTTGGGAAAGGTGGATAACTTCAACAGGGTTGGAAAAGTTTCCTTTCAAAGGCAGATTTCTCGGCAAGCCAATTACACATAAATTTTAGGACTTCTTCACTAGCCCAAGCCCTTCTCATGGAAACTGCAGGCATTTATATTCATAAATTATTTTATGCAAAGGATTGGATTTGCTATAGACATTCTGTATTGCTAATTTTATCTTTTATGAAGTGCCCCACTCCACCCTCCCCCAAATTATAAAACCTGTTAAAATATCAAGGACTTAGAAAACCTAAATCCATCCCCTGCCACCATTTTTAATGGTAGCTGTTTCTTATGGAGTGTTTCCTATGTGCCAAGCACTATTCTGTGATTGACATGCATTTATGTCTATCTATATCAGAATGTTCAGCAGCCTGTAATAATAGTTAAGAGTTCTCAGTGTACCAGATGCATTGTGCTAAATGCTATTTATACATCATTGCATTGAGTCCTCACAGAAATCCTGTGAGGGAGGTGCTATTGTCCCCTTTTTACAAGTGAAGAAAAGAAAGCACAAAGAGATTAAGGAACTTGCCCAAAATCATACAGCCAAGATCTGAAGGCAAGCATTCAGACACCAATTCTGTATGCTTAACCATTACCTTATACAGCTTCGGCCCTAATTCACTTCTTCTGTGGATTTTGATGACTGGAAATCTAACAAGAAAATGCCTTTCATTCCTTCAATATCTTATTTGAGACTTCATGCAGAAATATCTCTGGGCAAATAATATCCTGACTTACATTTATGTACATGAGTTATATCCATGTGTAAAAATTAAGAGGGTAGAAAAATTAGTTCCAAGAAGATGTAGAGTGGGGTAAAATGCCAAAATGTAGGCTTTGCCAACTTAATCATATTAAGTAGTTTTAGTCCTGAATGTTGAAAATAGCAAATTATCCAGGTTAAAATGGGAGTGAATCAAAGCTGTTCTGAGACCACAGATACACTTTCTACCATAAAATAAACGAATTTATGATAATGTTCCAATTTTGGGCAATAAATTGCACATATCAGCATCTAACCCTTAGCAAAAATCCCCACGGTTATGGACTGGGCTGCTCTTGGGAATAAAATATTTTAAGCTGTGTTGAATACTATGTATCATATTATCTTAATAGGTTCATTTCTATAAATTGCCATGCCCTTGCCTATTTTAAAATCTCTGTGATTTCATTACCAAAAGTCTGGTATCATTTACTTCTTAAATTTATCTTTGTTTCAAATTTTACTTAGTGCTTCACTGGAATCCTTGTCTGTGTGTCCCTGTTCTCTGTTGTAAGGCAGCTATTGAGATTACAAAGGTCATGTGTAGCAACTGAGTGGAAAAAAGTTACCAAATACCTTCCATTGCCATTTTAAGCAGGTATTGCTGGATAACTACATTACCAACCACTTCAGTGAGACAAATTCAGGGAGATAATTTTCTTAAGCTATGATAGAAATTTCAATGAGGCAATTTGTGTTCAATGCATGAGATATGAATTGCTCAGCTATCCCCAGATTTTTGTCTAAGGAATCAAACAAATATATTTTCAAACAGTGGCTTTGACTATTTTGATCATAGGTACAAAGCAATATGATGATACTGTCATCTGGGGATTCCATTTACATAAAACAAATTTATAATTGATATGTCATTTTGTGGTCACCAGAGTTAATGGGCCTTTTAAGAACCTCTACTTAATAATAATAAAGTGCCATTTTTACAAGACTTAATGTTGGAAGAATTAATGCACCTCAGAGCCTGACCTTCAGCTGCTCCTTTGATGGCAACTACTGTGCCATTTCATGCTCAGAGATTCTCCAGATTTAAACTTGACATTATAAAATCAGCATTCTCAGATGTTTTTAATAAAATTGGTATATTAATTGCAGGTGGATAAAGCAGGCTATGTAGTACACAGATAACATTTTAATAGGGGAGGACTTTTCAACAAGGTGTAGGTAATGCCTAATCTCCAAAGCACCCAAATAATTTGTATTAATAACCAGGTGTTAGAAGTGATTGCTAATGCATCACCAAAACTGATCTGGGAGGCTATCTACCAGTAAAATTTATTTTTTGAAAAATGTGTATGCAGTTAAGGAGTTAATAACCACCACCTCCCTCAAACCTTCACAAGAATACATGCCAAAATGATATGCAGAGGCATGGTAAATACCCCATTGCCTTGATTGCGGACAGACACAACAAAACAAAGCACTGACATGCTCATTCTAAATAGCAGGGTGTCTGTCAAGTCTTTCTCAGCAAGTATGAGGCCTTAACTTGAGCCTCCGTTACAAAATTGCATAATAGGGTCTAGTAGCCTGTGAAAGTGTTTCCTGACATATCATCATTGCAGGAGACCTAGCAAAGAGTCATCAAGTTGTCTTGATCTGCCAAATGGGGTAAACAAACCTCCTTTGACTGGCAGATGCAGGAGAAACTATACTTTTCTATACTGCTTGGCAGAATTCAAATTGAAGGGAAGTGAATGCTAGGTTCAACGATGTAAAGAAAGATAATTTATGGCTTATCAAACACCTTCCTGAAAAAGTGAGACTAAATACCAGGCTTTAAAACTTGAGGCCAGTATGAATAAATGGCCTAAATGTGTAATTATTTGGGAAGAAGCATCTTTTTTTTTGCATGTGGTAATCTAGGTCCTTCTCCTAGAGTAGTAGATTTAAAGATGGGATATATGGCTGGGCGTGGTGGCTCACACCTATAATCCTTGCACTCTGGGAGGCCGAGGCAGGAGGATTGCTTGAGCTCAGGAGTTTGAGACCAGCCTGAGCAAGAGAGAAACCCCGTCTCTACTAAAAACAGAAAGAAATTAGCCAAAACAACTAAAAATAGAAAAAATTAGCCAGGCATGGTGGCACGTGCCTGTAGTCCCAGCTACTCGGGAGGCTGAGGCAGGAAGATCACTTAAGCCCAGGAGTTTGAGGTTGCTGTGAGCTAGGCTGGTGCCACAGCACTCTAGCGCAGGCAAAAGAGCAAGACCCTGTATCAAAAAAAAAAAAAAAGATGGGATATAAAAACACAAGAATTATGGGGATCAGCATGGAGGGGAATCTATGAAAGAAAATAAGAGGAAGCCAGAGGAGGCTGGGAAACCTGTCCCACCATGATGCAAATCTGACCCCTTTGAAGGAGAGGAGGAAGAGCGAGAGGGGGAAGGAAACAGGCCTTACACTGTAATGCAGTGAAAGTAAGTTTTGGCCAAGCTGATGGGGATCCTTAAGCCAAAGTTGTCATCAGAGGAGTCCAACATCTCACAGGAATGGGTCTGTCTTAGTATCCCTGCTGCACTCAGTCATTGGCTGGAAGTAGTTCCTAAGAAGTGTGGCCTAGGCACCAAAGCTGTGATGCATCCAGAGTTCAGCATCTGGAACCAGCAGTCAATTAATCTCCTTGCAGTAGGAGATGTGAGAGGGCATTTTCATGAGCATCACAACACATTTAGTCAGTCACTATGCCTTCAAAAGACTATTTTAATAAAAATCTGAGCTCCAACTAGGTGAACAAATAAGTGATTTTACTTCACATTTGCAAAAATCAAATCCAGATAAATAAAAATTACTGAATAAAATTCAGCTAAAATTAACAAAAGATTTCAATTGATTATAAAAATAAAAAATCATCTAATTAATCAGTCCCTTTAAATTTATTTTTTGTTTGCAGACATTAACTACATTTAGTACTCATTTGCACACAGTAGTTTTAAGATCTTAATACAACAACAGAGTATTGGCATCAGTTGAATAAAGCCCATAAAGCAAATCAGCAAGACTATTCAGAGAATCAAAACAAAGGTTAACAGGACAGGGAGAGAAGAAAACAGAAATTCGTGGGGTCTAATATGAGGCACATAGTATGTATCAATCACTATGCTATGGTTTTAAATTAAGGGACAAAGCTGAGCAAGAAAGACATCTATGTGCTAACTTAAGTATAAGAGGGGAGTTCCATTTTCTTCTGATATCATATATTATCAAAAGGGCTGGCTTGAGTTGATTACATCTGTGCATATGGTTAGAAATCTGACTAGAGGGGTTGTTTGATAGAAAACTGGTGATCTGGACATTGTTTTTCCTGCATGCACAGGAAGTAACTCTCAGAATCCTAATATTAGCTAAGTGGCATGCACTGGTATTGACATTGATAGTTAAGATTTTCGAATAAATCTACTCACATTTTTTGCTATTCTGTATTCTCTGTGATATTCAGAAACCTGGGCCAATGGTTTAATGGGCCTCTCTGATGTAACTGTGGTAACCATATGTTGTGTGGAAGCACTGTCTTCCACGTACAGGTATCTGAGGGTGGTTTATTACAAAGAATAGTTTGTAGATGCAGGTTTTATTCCCAATCTTTCTGAATGATCTTTGGATAAAAGAACTGTTTCACCATGAATGCCATTTGCCGGTCTCCAGTAAAATGAAGAGATAACCCTAGGTAAGTTTTTTTCAAATAACTCCACAGAGCCCTAGGAATTTCCCAGTATACCTCATGGGACCACTTTGGAAAAAAAATGAAAAGAGATTGTGGGGCAGTGCAGTGCTATTAGCTGTTTTATACTTGGGTCCCATAAAAGGTTCTATCTGAAGAAAAAATCTGAGATTTGAACATATCTGAATTACATGATTTCTAAAGTCTCTTTAGCACACATTTTCAATATCTTGATTAAAACCGTAAGAAGTGAAAGATTAACATAGTGGAGTGGGATAACCTTAAAAATAATTTTTTTCCATACCTGGAGATTGTTGCCTTAAGTGTACTCATATAGCAGCAGTTGGTAAACAATACTATTTCATTTACATCCCGTTGAGTATCATGTGGTGTGTGGTAAACAGAAAAATACTCCCTTCCAAAGATATCTGCATCATAATCCATGGGACCTGTGGAATTCCTAGAGTATCTAAGGCAACCTTACATGAAAAAAAAGTCTTTGCAGATGTAATAAAGATACTGAGACAGGGAGACTAAATTGTCAAAGTAGGCCCCAAATGCAATCACATGTATCCTTATAAGAGGGAGGAAGCAGACAATTTGACACACAGAGAAGATGGAGCAGATATTTGAAGATGCTGGCAGTAAGGTTGGAGTGATGTGGCCACAAACCAAGGAATGCTGGCAGCCACCAGAAACCAGAAGAAGCAAAAATAAATTCTCCCCTTAAGCCTTCACAGGGAGCATGGCCTTGTTGACATTTTGATTTCATTCCAGTAATACTAATTTCACACTTCTAGCTTCCAGAACTGTGAGAGAATAAACTTCACTGTTATAAGCCATCAAGTTTGTGGTAATCTATTACAACAGCTGAAGGAATCTAATACACATGGGAAAGGCTTTCTTTTTCTGATGCCCTATTTTTCACCTTCTGAAAACAACACAAGCTAGCCATAAACAAAAGTAGATGACAAAATTTGCAAGATCACCTATAAAGACCATTGAATTCATCATTTGGAACACATTAACTACTATGTGTTGTGATCTTTAGTAACCTGGATCATAGGACTTTTTAAAAGCACACCTTTCATTAAAGTAAAGCATATCATCATAAGTGTAATCATAAGTGTAGAGCTCGACAAATTTTCATAAAGTCATCATGTCTGTATAAGCAGCACCAGGAGCAATCCTCATCCTCGTTCTAGTCACTAATGCCCCAAAGGTAATCACTATATTGACTTCTAACACCCAATAGATATGTATTCCCTCTTTGGTACTTTATTTAAATGGAATCATACAGCATATGATTTTTTGGTCTACTTTTGCTTAATGTAATATTTGTGGTATTTTCCTATGTTGTTGCATATACTAGTGAACTATTTACTGTCAGTGTATAATATTACACTGTATGACTATACCACAGAGTATTTATCTATTGGTGATCATTTGTATTATTTCTACTTTTTAACTAATATAAATAGCACTGCTCTGAACATTCATGGGAACATAAGTAACTATTACTTTTCAGTGAACAGTGCTTGGGTTGAAAATGCTAGACTATAGGTTATGTGTATTTAGAGCCAAGTATTTTATAAAAATGAAACTATCACTTCAAAATCACCCGTGTCATGAAGTACATATTACTCAATTATCTTTCTATTATTTGACCTTAAAATTGCAAGTGAATTCTGAACAACCCTTAAGTCCTTTGATTAGATGTTCTTACAGAAATTGGCTAAACTCTGAAGTCACAGTCTTATATTGATGTTTATTATACTTTTTAAAGATCACCTTAATGTAATAAAATATTTTTAAAAATCAGGATAAAAAACAAGCTCAGCCTTAGTACCTGTCACTTTTGAAGTTTATCCTTCATATGATTTTCTAGGAAAAAAAATATCAGATTCACAAAAGTCCATAGCAAAGATGACGTGTTATCCCTAGAGGAGCATCTAAGACATCTTGATATTCTTGCAGATTCTCATATAATCCAGAAGGATGCAAAACTTCAGTGAAGTGGATGTTCTTAGATGTGAATGAGTGCAAAAAGATGAAAATATAATTAATCCAATTGTGTTTCTTTGAGATGCTTCCAATACCTCCAGCCAGCAGAACAATGGTGAATTTGTCCCTTTTCAGCAGAAATAGAGTCTTTTTTAAACATTCTGCTTTGAATATAGAGTGTTTTGTTTTTTGTTTTACAACTGTCTTCTACTCTTCCTCTGTAGGATAGTAAAGCTCTGAACTCTATATAGGTGACTATAAAAAATTTTATAAAACTCAAAATGATAAAGTTTACAGAGAAAAGTGCTAGGTTTTATAATACTATCAGCTTGGGGCTGAAAGAATTAGAGGTCTAAAGGTTTACAGACTCAGTATTAAAGCACATATAACACCTAGCTCTGGAAATTAGGTCATGTTAACAGAACCATCTGACTGCTCACTTTGCATCTGAAAGTCCAATATTTGAAGAAATGTGACTATTTTAATAGCAAGCTTGTGTCAGCAGTTATAAAAATTAGGCCTGAAGCACTGAAAATAGTCTCCTTTCCTTGTTGTATTTGCCTTCTAATTATTCTAGATTGTGTTGGAATATCTGTCTCCATCTTCTCCCTTACTTTTCACCCAGCAGTGGTCCCTAATTCAGAAGTAATTTGTAAATGTCAAACCAAAGTCTGGAAGCATCTCAACAACCAATGAGTATGCATCAAGATTACTGAGTAGCTAAAAGGTACACAGCTTTTGGCTAGGTACAGCAGATTTCTTTTTAATAAACAGGTTCAGTGAAGGAAAATAATTAAATAAATGAATCTGTTAAATATAGAAAACCTAAATTAAAAACAAAGTTATTGATCACTTTCTCTACTGTATAAGTACACAGTTGAGAAAAGGCCCTATAGTAAATACCTGTAACATTTAATATGCATTAAAAATAATACATTCTAATCAATCAACACTTATTAAGCAGGGAACTTTTCTAGGCATGAAGGATACAATAACAAACAAAACAGACAAAACTTTTCCCTCATGAAGCCTACATTTTAAGTGGAGGGAGGGAGACAATAAAAAAATAAATTAAAAGTATATCATAAGTCAGTGGTGATAAGAGCTGAAGTGTAGGTTGCAATTTTAAACAGGTGGCCAGAGGTTAAACAGTGACAGATGAGCAAAGAACTGAAGGAGGTGACTTGGAGAGGGGAGTGACCCATGAGGTAGCTGTGGGGAAAGCATGCCAGGCAAAGGGATCCCAGCTAGTGCAAGGTTAGCTCATGACATGGGAGAGGGTGTGTCTATTGTAACAGGGGAGCATTATGCACTGAAGTGTAACAAACAAGGGAAAAGCACTAGGAGATAGACCAAGAGACAATGAGGAGCCAGATGCTTATATACAAGATTTTTGTGAGCAACTGCAGGGCCTTGGGATTTTATTCTGAGAGGTATGAGATCATTATATATCGAGGCTGAACAGAAGAGGCTATCACAGAATTTGTAACTCAAGAAATCACACTGGATACCATGTTGAGGAAAATAACTGTCAAAGGGAGCAAGGAAGAAAGCAGAGAAAATGGTAAGAAGACTATTGAAATAAAACAGGTGAGAGACTAGGTGCCTTGCAGCAGGTGTAGTGAGAAGTAGTCAAATTTTCGGTCCATTTTTGAAGGCAGAGTTAACAGAATTTGTGGATGGACTGGAGCATATGAGAAGTTACCACTGAGGAAAAATGGGAAGGGTCAGGTGTGGGAGGGAAAGTAAGGAATTTATTTGGGGTTGGCTACATGTGATATGCCTATTTACACCAAAAGTAAAGACGTCAACTAGGCATACTGATACATGATTCTGACGTTTAGGGAGAGCTCCAGGTTGATGAAAATTTAGGAATTGTTGGCATAAAAATGGTATTTAAAGCCATGATATTGGAAGAGATCCCCAAGGCAGAGAATATATAAAGACAAGGTGCCGGAAGACTGAGCCCTGGAGCCCTCCCATGTTTAGCAGCATACAGCTTTTCTGGATCTCATGACAAGAAGCATTCCATAAATGGTTTCAAAGATATTCTGAATGAGATGATAGCATAAAACAGAAAACTTCAGGATAAGTTCATACACTGACTGGTGATTTTTACCAGATGTTTTCTAATATTCTTCCAGTGATGCATGATGTTTATGACTAAAGATGAAATCTTCAACAACAATGAGATACCACTACATACCTATTAGAATGGTCAAAATCCAGAACACTGACAACACTAAATGCTAGCAAGGATATGGAGCAAGAGAAACTTTTATTCAGGTAGAAATGCAAAATGGTACAGCTACACTGAAAGACAGTTTGGCAGTTTCTTACAAAATTGAGCATACACACTCTTATCATGTGACATAGCAATCACACTCCTTGAAATTGACTCAAAGGAGTTGAAAATGTATATCCAAACAAAAATCTGCACATGGTTGTTTATAGCAGCTTTATTTATAATTGTAAAACTCAGATGCAACCAAGATGTCCTTCAGTAGGTAAATGGATAAACAAACTTTGGTACATCCAGACAATGGAATATTAATCAGTGCTGGACAAAAGCAATATATGTAACCAAAATGTTTGTACCCCCGTAATATTCTGAAATAAAAAAGAATGAGTTATCGAGCCATGAAAAGACACGGAGTGAACACAAACACCAAGAGTGAACCCTAATTAAAACTATGAGCTCTGAGTGATAGTTGTGTGTCAATATAGGTTCATTGATTGTAACAAATGTATTGCTCTAGTGGGGAATGCGGATAATGGGAGACTATGCATATGTAGAGGAAGGGGATGTATGGGAAATTCCCATACCTTCCTCTCAATTTTGCTGTGAAACTAAAATTGCTCTAAAAAATAGTCTTTAAAAATACGAAATCTTTTTTTATCTTATAAAATTTGAATATATGAATGTGTGATATTAGTATTCAATAGAATCCCCTCATTTATTTATATATCATATATGAGGATTAATCTTGTTCAAATAAAATTCTACAGTAAAAAAGTTTGTCGCTTATCTGTGAAATTCAAGCATTCAGTATCAATGATTTAAATATTAAAAGGATATTATTTAGATCAAAAGTACCCTGGACCCTCTGGTTAAATCTTGAGTTGACCAGATGTAGTGAGAAAGAATATTCTCCCTTTAATCTAACATGGCTAGATTATTTTAAGTCATATGAGGAGAGATTTTACAAGATTGATGACCTCAATAAATATTTTGTCTTTTTAGCAATTATGTCAAAAATAACATTAAAAAGTGAAAATTGGAGAAGAATCTAATTGTTTTAATGTCATGCATACATATCAATTTCAATATGGCATATTTAGCTTGGACTATACATATCTAATGTCTGTGTGCCTATTCCCTAATCTCTGAACCCTAGGAAAAAATGTCTAATAAACAAGAACCTACACCATTCCTTTTGTATGGACTCTGATTCTTTATCTTTGGAATGGACTTATAATAACAGCACAAATCATATCTTTTACTTCCACCTCCACCCTGGTTGTCCTTGGAATTAAATTCACAAGAGAAGTTTTCAGAAAGGTTGTCATATTTTGCCCATCATATACACATCAACAAAACATCTTTTCTATCCTTCTTGGCACTTGCTTTCAAAATCACTGAAGATGTAGATAATCTTAAAATGAAAACCAAAACTTTTTCCAACAACTATGATATTAAAGAGTCAATACTGAATATTATCAAATTGTATACAATTCCAATAAGACAATATCAATAAGAACTGCATTTCTCTCTTCTTAAGGAAACACTATATATCTCAATCAAGTAATATGTTCTTTCCTATTTGTAGCCAGTTTAAACCACATTTGCAAACATAGAAATATTTAATTCTATAAAATTAAAATAGTCTGTGGGAAAGTAAATTCTTTATAGAGACAAATAGCTTTTTTTTTTCAATAAAGGATCTTCCTCATGAGACATAGAAAATCATAGAAAACTCTATGGAAACCCATTAATCTTATATCTTCTATAATATCTCTCATATTTTCTTAGAAGAATTATAACAGTACAGAAATAATAAATAACCATGTCTTAAAGTAAGACATGAGTACCCCTAACAGCTGATTCAAACCCATAAGCGAGCCTAGCCAAGACTAGGGTTTTTTGTTGTTCTAGAGTGACCTTCCTCATGCCTGATGGTTGGCTATCTGTTGGTTGGCATGAGCGAGCCACATGTCTTTCATCATCTGGTGGTGGCTGGTTTCCAAGAGAACAAGTGGAAGCACTCAAGGTCTCTTGAGGTCTAGAAATGGCATGATGTCAATTTTAACATATTTGTCAAAGCAAATCCCAAGGTCAGATATGATTCAAGAGGTGGGAAAGTAAACTCTGCCTCTTGAAGGAAGGAAATGAAAAGACATTACCAATGGTTATGGATGGGCTTGTTTACTAAGGCTGGAGAAAGAGAGGAAGTGTTAGGAGATACGCTCAGAAAGCTAGGCAGTGGGGATCAGTGGTGGAAGCAGGGACACCTTTTAAGAGGCTATTGAAACAATCCAGCAGAGAATTTTAACCATTGATTTATTTCACCATATTACAGGGGTACAAATATATTTACATATATTGCCTTTGCCCCACCTGAGTCAGAGCTTCAAGTGTGTCCATCCCCCAGATGGTGCGTACTGCACTCATTAGGTGTGTATATACCCATCCCCTCCTCCCCACTCCCATCTGCCTGACACCTGATGAATGTTACTAACTATATGTGCACTTAAGTGTTGATCAGTTAATACCAGTTTAATGGTGAGTACATGTAGTGCTTGTTTTTTTCATCTTGGGATACTTCACTTAGTAGAATGGGCTCCAGCTCTATCTAGGATAATACAAGAGATGCTAGATCACCATTCAAAGCATTTATTTTTAAGTAGCAAACTCCCAATACAAATTGCCTAACAAAAATTTTATTTTAATGAGCAAGCACCTGAAACTCAAGTAAGGCATGCCTTACCAGCATATGCTTCTGAATATCTCGTGTTCATGTTTTAATGTCATTGTTCTTACTGCCAAGCAAACTTTAGTTTTGTTTTCCACAAATCAAGATATAGAATAAAGTAAAATTTGAATCTGTAGCAGTTCCTACAGTTAATTCTCAATTTATATAACATGTTTAAACTTCAAATATATATATATACATATATATATATACATAAATTTGAGATGTTATTTTTTTTAGACAATCCAAAGATTTGAATTATCCAAAATATCCACAGTAAATGATATACTAAACTGACGATCTAGTGTCAAGGGAGCTAAACATTGAAATAACAATAGAAACATAGCAAATTTGTCATAATGATTAAAGGCATATACTTCAAAGTTTATACATCTAGCAGCAACATGTTTTATTTTATTTTATTTTTAATTTCAGGGTATTATGAGGGTACAAACATTTTGGTTACATTTTATGTCTTTGCCTCACCCAAGCGAGGGTTAGAGGCATGCCCTTCCCCTCTACGATGCTCACCGTGTCCTTTAGTTGTGAGCAACATGTTTTAATGGATGGTACCTGGGACATTTATAGGACAGTTTTCTCTATAGATTCATTTATCTTTTACTTTTAGCTCATTAGTTATATGACAAAATGATCCTGACCAGCTTGGAATTATCTTATACATTTTTCTTCATAGTATAGAAGGCATGTCAAGCCATCGAAAATAATTTTTTTTTTTTTATTTCAGCATATTACGGGGGTAGAGATGTTTAGGTTACGTATGCTGCCCTTACAGCTCCTCCCCACTAAGTCTGAGTTTCAAATATGTCCATTCTTCAGGTGGTGCACATTGCACTCTTTGTGTACACATATACCTGTCCCCTCCTTCCCCCCCCCGCCCAACATCCAATCGATGTTATTCTTATATGTGCACTTATGTGTTGATCAGTTAATACCAATTTGATGGTGAGTACTAAAGTAATTTTTATGAGACAAAAAAATAAACAAGCAAACAGATGATACATAACTAATCCCCAGAATCTTAAAATTTAACAAGAAAAAGTGAAACTTGTATTTCAACTTTATACGTAAATGTAAAACTTAGCAATGTTGACCTGAAAAAAATAAAAAAATTCTATAACTTGCTTGCATTTTTTTTACTCATGTCTTTATCATTTCAACCTTTTCTGTCTGTAATTCAGAAGTGACCTTGAGAGGTCATCATGAATACATCAGAATCTTGAAATAGAGCCCCACTTAACACTGCATGAGGCAAGAAACAAGAAAAATAATCCTATTTTGAAAGTTTGATGGAACAAAATTCTATAACTTATGTTGAAAACTTATCTCAATAATCCTCATTATCACCAAATGATTAGACTTATTCATTTTCTATCAATTCATATTGCCAAGCTTTTAAGTGAGTGTGAAAGACATCATTTTTATAATATAACAAATTTAATCCATGACTTCATTCATCCAATAAATATTGACTAAGTGTCCACAATATGCAAACTTCCTTGATACGTATGGATTAAAAGTAATTATCTTGTGTGATAATTAGGCGAAAGGAGAATGGAACATTGGCTGATTGTCTGCCATGTGTTAGGCTGTTCTGGGGTGCATTTCAAATTCTCAAAGGAAGCCCACGAAGTTCAACAGTTATGTAATTTGCCCAAGGTCATTAGCTGAAATGCAGCAGAGCCTGGATTAGAGCATAGAACTATTCAATGTTAATACCTATAGTTTTTCCATTGAACTATATTTTATGCATGTTGAATAGTTTAAAAAAATATAAGTAATAAAAATTTTTACATAGCCATGTTTTAAAACTGTTTTTAACATTCACATCATAACACACACACCCCAGCTCTGCTTACTTCGGCTCTAGTCTCCACTCTTGCCAGGCTCTTCAAATAACATAATCATAATATATTTATCCTTCAAGTACATAAGTAGCTAAATATATAAGGTTTAAAGTTATGGCTAGAAAAGCTTTAAAATGTTCCTAATTATTGATAAATATCATGGGAGAAGTGACAAACCAGGGAAATTCATTAAGGTACCATCAGCTGAGAAAGGTTTGGGAAATGAGATCATTACATTTCTACCTACATTATCAACTTTTGAGTTATACTGCCATTACAGCTCAATTGGTATGCCTAGAACTCAGAATTTAGATAAATCTGATTATTACACCATTGCACATTATTTCCATATTCATAATCTCTATTTGAAATATTTAGTCAAATATATAAGTGTGTAAAGTAAATAAATATGACTATTTAATAATAC
Organism: Avahi laniger; assembly: GCA_963575035.1. Classification (NCBI taxonomy): domain Eukaryota; kingdom Metazoa; phylum Chordata; class Mammalia; order Primates; family Indriidae; genus Avahi; species Avahi laniger. The sequence continues at coordinate 18,099 of CAUYSK010040324.1, read as the reverse complement.
TTTTAATTCTTAAGTAATCTATAAACTAGTCCTGGAAAAAATACACTACACAGAAACCAACGATGCCACACTTGGCCTTTTGCCTGTCATAGAATAAAATGTGTTTTGCTTGATATATTTCATACTATAACTTACCAGATTTTATCTGATATTCCAAAATCACTCCCTAGACAACTATGATGTGCACCAAAGGTAGAGAACAATTGCTTATATGATGATTGCCAATTTCATTGCCATTTTCCTCCTTTTTAATTTACACTAGAAACAGAGGGTTTTGTGAGTATAAGTCTTTTTTCTTTGTTTATAAGCCAATTTTAGGCAAAGTATTTTTAGTAATGTCCTACTATGTTAATAATATTTTTCGTTTTACCTGTTTTTCTTCTACTAACTTTATTTGTGCACTAAAAAGCTTTTACTATTATCTCGAAAATGTGTCTCTGTGCTTTCTAATTTTAAATCTGTAACATGTAATTCTCGATGATCAGTTTAGTCTATGAGTTGGATTTTTTCTTATGTAAATTATCCTGTTATGTATTATAGCATAGTGCTTATAAGAAGTTCTCAATCTCCTACTCATAAAAGGCTTTGTGGTGAACACAGTGTCAAGTTATCTACTGGTAGACTATTGGGATATTAAGTATTGCATACTTTGCTACAATAAAAATTGGAAAAGAAATTTCAAGATTTATAGGTTTCCTTCAAGCTTAGGATATTACAATATTCAAATAGTCACATTTTGACAAACTGACAATATTTTTCAAATTATATTGAAAATTCTTTTCCTCTGAAATCCTCTGCTTACATTTAAGACTTAATATTCAGCATATTTAATGTTACACTGAAGTAGATTTGTTCAGAAACAGGACTATTGTGAGAGAACACATACGAAACATATTTCCATTGTAAATTAGGCTTCATGTCTGTTGCTGTTAAGAAGCTGATTTGGAGGACATAGCCTAAGGTTTCCCCACAGCTCCAATTACTGCTGTATCTGTCTCGTTCTAGTTTCTAGTGGTTCTAGTCCCAGTGGCAATTTCACTGGGAAGTACAACTTAGACAAAGCAGCTTAACTCTTTCTAAGACATGGAAAAAAGAGATAAAGTCCAAAGATATTGTGTCTCATTCAGAAAATTAATAAATAAATATATGTTCTTTCTTAAATTTGTGTTTTTTCCCCACACATAAAAATAAGATTTATAAACAGGATATATTTTTAAAATCCTTCCGAAGTTTTAGTGTTAAAAAGTGCACTTGCTGGTGAAATCTGATTAAGGTCTGTATTAAGGTAATAGTATTGTTTGTACTAATGTCAGTTTTCTGGTTTTGAAAATGTACTATAGTTAGGTAAAATGCTATTATCGGGAAGGTGAGTGAAAGGCACAGGGGAACTCTAGTATTTTTGTAAATTCTATAAGTATAAAATCGTTTCAGTAATAAGTTTAAAATGTGTTTTGTGAAATATATTCCTATATAAAGTTGCTTTCAGTCTCTCTGTTGCTTTAGAATGCTATATCCATAAGTCATCTTCAAGTGATAAATAACCAAGGCTCCAATGCCCAATATCATTTTGGTACACTCAAAGAGATGTAACCAGTGCTTCTTAATTGGTGTGGTATTTTTTCTTATCTCTCAAAACAACATACTTATGTTCAAATATTCAGCAATTTTAAACTCCACTATATTTTCTAAAATTCCCCTTTATTTACTGGTTCTTTTCTGAGATTTTTTTTTTAAACAGAGGTAACTGATGTCATTATATCTTCCTTATATTTTCCTAATGAATTAATTCCTTCAGGCTCTCTTTGGGTGTAAGACTTACATGCTGAGTTTCCATTCTGAAGACAAGTTGTAGAAATATGCAATGTAAAACTTGATAAACAATTCTCCATTTAAATAAAGTCATAAATTCTTAAAATATGTACTGACAATATTTGCCATTTGTCATCATCATTATAGATCAAGTCTATCTCAATTTGATGCTTAAATGTGGCTTGTAGCTCTCTCACTGTCAACACAGACTTGCTTGATGCCTTGAACACTGAAGTTCTTTGTGTGTGTGTGTGTGTGTGTGTGTGTGTGTGTGTTTTCTTTCCTTTTTTCTTTTTTTTCTTTTTTATTTAAAGTTCTTTAATAAACATTTTATAAATTATAAAAAGAATTTGGTATTGTGTATAATTAAAAGTAACTATTATTTTAAAATGCTATTTCAAGATTGTATCCGATTATTTATATTTTGCTTTACTGTCTTCGATAAAGATGCTTTATAGCCATATTTTTAAGTCCATCTTAATCATAATGAAATACATTTAATTAATTTTAATTAAGACAGAATTATAATATTGTAAATATAAGAAAAACATGGGCATGTTAATTTTTCTTCTAAGCATACTTTTGCCTTGTATATAATAATTTTTGTCCACCACTGTTTAGTGTAAATTCTAGCATATAAGATTAAATTTCAATTTTAGAATTATTAAAATTCAGGAAATTTTATGGCCTAAAATTTACATTTATCAAAAACATTACACCTCATTTGCACTCTGTTTCACTCTTTTAAACTTTAGGCACATATCAATACTCCAAATGGTCACATAGAATAACAAGATAGCAGGAAGTTTTGTTTTCCTCACCTTCATAATCAATGTCTTCACATGGTTTATTTCAAATCTACTGTTTAAATATAGGATTATGTAGTACCATAGGAGCTGAAGACATGAAGTCTATCTGAAGCAAACATGGATGGTTTGAAACTTTTATAAATTTACTCTCAAAATTAACATGCATAGCTGAGTGTGTATGTGTGGGGGATACCCTATATAACTGGGAGTCTGCCTAGTAAACTTCCAAGTAGATTTCAATATTTATTCAAGCATATAAGTAATAAATGTGTTCATTAGATATATATTATTAGTAAACATTGATCATAACTGCAGCAATTATTTAAAATTTAGACCAAAACAGATTTTTTTCAAGGAGGAGTAGTTTATCACTGTCATTGTTGGGAATCGCCAGATCATGGTAACAACAACAACAACAAAAAGATAACAAAATCTGAGTTGGTTTTATTATTTTGGGGGTTTATAAGATTATACTTAGGATTTTTACATTTAATTTATGTTCATAAATAATATTGGTCTACAAATTTTCTCTCTTATTTGGTCCTTGTCCAGTTTTTATATCAAGTGTTGTATTACTCTCCTGAAAAGATTTGTGCTATATTTCTTCTGTTTCTATTTCCTTGAAAAGTTTGTATAAGATAGAGATAACACATTATTGTTTTTAATTTCTTTAACAGAAAAACACTCCCTTTTATTGCCTTCACCAAAGGCTCCTTTTACCCAGCCTTGGTACTCTATGGTGTGCTCAACCATATGCTCCTTCCTAACAGGACCACATTCATTTCTCTTCTCTGCATCTTTGTTTTGTCTAGTTCTTCTTTGGGGAATACTTACCCCTTTTACTTCCTGTTATTTCCAGCTGTCAAAATCTGATATCTCATCTTTGTTCAACTTTTTCAAATAGTAGAACCCAAAGCTTAGATTCTGTCTAGTGTTGTGGAAAGTACACTGGATAGGGAATTAAAAGGCCTAATTTCTAGTACTTACTGTCAAAAAAATAATATACTCCATTGCTTGCCAGATGAGCAAGCCCTTTGGGCCTCAGTGTCTAGAATTTTCAAATGAGGGTTTTAGACTAGATAGATTCTAAGACTCCTTCAAGTTTGGCTAAAACTGCAGTTTTGTGATATGGTTTTTATTCTTAAAATTTTTTTTTCTTTATTTCCACATAGCAATTGAAGTTCTTCCTAGAGTGATTCTAAGGCATTTGTTTCTGGTGCTGAAGTAGAACTAACCAAATGAATCCATTAATACTTGAAGATACATAATCTACAGTTGGTCATTTGGTGAAGGTAATAACACCTAAGAAATTGTAATGTCAAAAACTTCAGAGTAGTGGGAGAAAGCTTCATTGGGGAGTGGGGATTGGAATTGGCCTAAAAAAATGGCAAAGTTTGCAATGGGCGAAAGGGGAATCCGCAAGATTGCGGTGGGGTAGACACTTGATAAACCAAAGGCCTGGTGAGCAAAGTAAGTCTAAACCTGAAATTAGTTTCCAGTAACTGTGGTAACACCTTTGTGAGGAAACAGTGACTTACAATCCAGCAGGCCTCTCCTGGCTCCCCTGGGAACTATCATATTACTGCCCTGTTACCTACAAGGGGCAGGGCGTAAAGACATAGAAACAGTATTTCCTATGTGTCCCTTGTCCAACCTGTAACACTCTCATCAATCATTTCAGCTATTCCCACACTATATTTTATTTTCTTTAAAATAAAAACACAAATGTTCCTGAAAAACATTAAAATTGTCTTCTCAGAATTATAAGTAGGCCTTTTATTCCACTGAAAGGTTCCTTTTCAAAAATCCAGGGCTTTGAAAATGAGGAGTGTCAACCAGCCACTCTTTTAAGATCACCCTTAAGAGGAGAGATAGAAGTTGGTTAAAAGTCTATAATGCACAGTAAGATGCAATCACACACCAAATTTCCATTCTCATAAATAAATGAACTTCTCTGAGTTCAGCTTGTAGACTTATTAAATAACAAGTATGCAAGATAATGTATGCAAGATAATGCTTATGTTAGTGTGATTAAACCATGCCACAATGTACACCTATATCAAAACATAATGTTTTATACCATAAATACATACAATTTTTATTTGTCATTTCAAAAAACAAATTTAAAAAGGAAGGAATGTTTATGTTTTGTTTATTCTTTTAAACTTTTATCTCCCACTCTCATCACTGGTTCCCTCTTCCTCAGTCTCCTCTTTTATCAAGGTGACAACCACAGGCAAAATTGGTTAAAGAGAATGACAACATTTTTCCATTGCTAAATTTTGACTAAGAGACAAAATCAATCAGCGAAGTAGGCAAGAAACCTAAGCAAAGTGGAAATGAGATGAGATGCTAGGCAACCGACCTTAGAGTGATAATAATAATAACGATTAATCATTGTGGCGTTGGTGGTGATGATGATGTTCTTGATGATGACAACAGCAACCAGGCTTGTATTGTGTTAAGTATAAAAAGCTTTCAAGGATTTAAATTCCTCATTAGGAAACTTTCTGAAGTTTCCTTCTTGTAGATGTATGACCTTGGTGAAACATCAACTTCCTTTGTTTAAACCTTCCATTAGCTATGAAAACTAGTGATACAAAAATGAAAAATAATTTTACCTACCAGCTTGCCATACTTTGTACAGCACTCTCAAAGAAACCATTTTATTTCTAAATGAGTTTAGACAAATGGCCTTTTTCCCTCTTAGCCCCTCAACTTCAAAGAGAGAAGTGAATTAACACACTGTAATTCAAGCATTTCAATTTTATTTATTTTAATTGCTATTAGTATGTGTTTATATATTGATTCTCTCTCTCTCTTGTTCTCTCTCTATCTATACACACAAGAATAGCACATATATATATATATATATATATATATACACAAAAAATAACTGGGAAGCAAAAGGCATTTTATAACTTTCAAGTCCTTTGGCATATTTCCTGGAAGTCTCAGTAATGACTATAGTTACTCTTAATTGCCTTCAACACACTTACATGAATGCTACATTCAGTTGAATTATTTCCTGGATTCCCTCTAATTAATCTGATAGCAGCTGTTTTAAGGCCTGTGCTGATTAACAGTTGCAAGACAGCTAAATGCCTAGTACAAGAAAAGATGTCTGAAGCTTACGTATGTTCATCCACATAATTTTGTCTTTTAGACATCAACATTTTGAGGAGGATCTTCTATTTTTGGATAATTTTAATATTTGTTTATATAACTCAAATGGTTTCACCCTAACATATTGAAACATCATCTCAATATAGAATATTCCAATATATGTTACGGAAATTCAACATTTCAAAAAGCAAATACAGGAAAACATTTTAAAGATTTAAAGAAAACAAAAATCGAGGAAGCATTACAGTATGTGTTTGTACTGGTTTTATTGTCCTGGTTCAGAAAATATAAATGAATGTTAGAACACAAGTGATATATTAATAAGTGATTCATTTAAAGTAAGGCGCTACTAGGCCAACTTAAAATGTCACACTATACATGCTTGTGTTTTTTTCCCTTTAACCTACCAAAAAATGGCAATTTAATGCATTTTAGCCTGTATGTACAAGTCAAATAAGCACACTTAAATGACACTTTCTGGAATTAGCAATGTTTAGGTTACATTTTGCCTGTTAGAAAATTAAAGCTCTGATTCTGTCATTTTTTACAGAAATATAAAAGCCATGACAAAACTTGAGATTTCCTAAGATATAGAGGACAGAAATCATATGCTTGCATAGTTCCCCTTACCATGCAGGTGGTTTTGGTCAATCCAGATTGTACCCACCTTAATGCCCATTCCTTCATCTTACCCACCAAGTGTCTTTCTTTCCTTGCATTGTCCTCAGCCCAGAAAATCTTGCTGAAATTCTTCAAAGGAAAGCTTAAAGGTATTTCCTCAAAAAGTTATTCAATATTCACAAACTCATGTGCCTCTCTCCAGGAAGCTTATGCCATCAGGACTGCCTACGGGTCCAAGGGAAGTAATTGAGGCATCATTTCCAGACCACTCCAATGGATAAGGTTTTCAGATAACATGATTTCATGGAAGATGCCAGAAATCCAGATTTTAATGTGTGATATCCTGATTTTTAAACGTTGGCAACAGATGGAATATAAGTTTTAAGACTTTTGGAGGTCAAATAGTACACATCTGATTAGCTTCTGTCAGTTTGTGGCCTCTGCCTTGTATAATCCTCTGAGGAGAAAAAAATCTCCATGTGGTGTCTTCTTCCATTGCACAACTGCTAATCTTTACATGGATTATCTTTCTACTGTATAATAGATGCATGCGTGCGTGCATGTGTGTGTGTGTGTGTCTACATCTGCTTGTGTTTTGCACACAGCAGAGCTCAAAAAATGTTAAACTTTTAGGAAGCAGCAGCCATAGCATGATGCTTGACAATGCAAGAACTACAATTAACATCCCTAGTTGGCCACTCCCTAGGTGCATGATCTTAGACAAATCACTTATCCTCTAAAATTTGCAGTTTACTTGTCAGAGATAAGATCGTAATCTACCTACTTTACAAACTGTTCTGAGGAGTAAATGGGAAGAAACACGTACAGTATTTACAAAAGAGCCTATCGCAAAGTGAACACCCAAATAAATCTTATCTTCCATTATCTCTATTATTTTTTATTAGATGTGTAATATGTGTGTATGCATATCATATATGTGTAAATACTTTAATAAGTAATACACACATATTTAACAAGTTTCTACAGAATTATGACTAGGCTTTTGTTTCTATTTCATGTCCCCTTTGAAAAATCATAGCCTGACTTTTCTTCATAATAGCCCCAAATTTAAAACCACCTTCAAAAACTTTCTGTTTCAAGAGAATGAATAAAAAATTGCCATGTATTTACATGGAATAACCCAATAAGTAAATAAATAAAAATGAGCAACTGACATACACAACACCGTGAATGAATTTCAAAAACATTAAAGTTAGCAAAACGTGTCAGACACAAAATATTATCTACTGTATAATTCCATTTATGAAAATTCTAGAACAGTTAAAATTAACTGATGGTAAGAGAAATTAGAACATAGGTTACCTTTGATGTTTAGGAATTGGCTGGAAGGGGCATGAAGGAAAGATGTGGAGGGATAGAAATGTAATCTCTTGATTAGGATTTGAGTTACACATATGTATACATTTATTAAAACTAAATAAATTATTCACTTAAGATCTACATTTCATGAGAAAACTTCACCTCATTAAAATAATTTTAAAGTGATTATTGCATTAAATAATTGCTGCACTTTCCAGAACACATCAACTCAATATCTACATAAATGCATTATTAATATTATAAAATGATATTTAAACCACCAAATATAAAAAGTTCCTCAAACCCATCATATATTATAAAGGTCGCTAATAGGTTTTAAATCAGGGCCTATTTTTCCTTCATTAGTTGCATACATGAAATATCTACGAAAAGACTCAATTGCTTTTTATGTCCATTAATCTGCTATCACTTATTATACTATATGTTGCACATGAGTTCTATAGAATGTGGTTAAATTTTAGAAATTTTGTGAAGTATTGTGGGGATTGTGAAGAAACTCAATTACATCATAATATACAGTAAATATAGATGTTTGAAATAGGACTGAATTGGTATTGATCTAAAGACATATGTTGGAAGTTACTTGGAATGCAAAAATAAAATTATAAGGCTTTAAATTGATTTTGATTCTCTAAAATAGAATATAGAAAAAAATAAATCGGGTTATTTCTTTTCCAAAGAAAGGTAATTTGCTGCAGTTTACTGTCATAAAACACTATACTTTTCAAAATATTTAGTAATTTAGACTTGATTTTTCTCAAGTTCAGATGAACTTGGAAGAATTTTTCAGCTCTCCAATTTCTAGTTTATTTTTATTGAATGACAACAGATGTTTATTTTGGAAAGAAACAGTTTTCGTGACCAAATGAATAATTATCTTAACAGGATTCTGAAAAGAGCATTTAGAGAGAATTGCAAATTGTTTTATTAAAAAGTACTGAATAGAAAAAAAACAATCAGCAAACAAAGTTCTTCAAATAATTAAGTCCTAAACTTTTTAAAAGTACTTAAAGCAGCTAAAAAAAGTTGATCTTGTAGAAGTAGAGTAGAATAGTGGATACTAGAGGCTGGAAAGGGTAGGAGGAAGGGAAGGATAGGGAGAAGTTGATTAACAGATACAAAATTATAGCTATATAGAAAGAATAAGTTTTAGTATTTTATAGCACTGTAGACTACAGTTAACAATTTATTCTATATTTTCAAATAGCTAGAAGAAAGAATTTTGAATAGTCTCAACACAGAGAATAATAAATATTTGAGGTGATGGATTTGCTAATTACCCTGACTTGAACACTACACATCATACACATGTAGCAAAATATCACACTGTAGCCCATAAATATGTACAAATATTAGTGTCAATTAAAAATAATACTTAAAAAAGAAAAGTACTTGAAGTATTCCCAAAAATATTAGAATTTTAGAAAAACTGAAAGCATTAATAGCTTTTTAAAAAACCTAATTATAAACTGATGAAAAATCATTAAAATACTGTATCATAAAGAAAACAAAAATAAACACTCAAGTGCAGCACAAGCCACAATTGAAAATATCTGGAATCAAGCCAAGCGTCCATCAATCCATGAGTGGATTAACAAAATGTGGCATATGTATACCATGAAGTACTACTCAGCCATAAAAAGGGATAAATTAATGTCTTTTACAGCAATTTGGAGACCATTATCCTAAGTGAAGTATCTCAATAATGGAAAAACTAACAGCACATGTACTCTCTAATAAATTGGAACTAACTGATGGGCACATAAGTACACAGAGGTAAGTAAAAATCATTGGAAATCAAGCAGAGGGGAGGGGAGGGGGAGAGTGGCAAAAATTCAATTAATGGGTACAATGAACATTATTTGGATGATGGGCACATTTATAGCCCTGACTCAAGCCATGTAATGAAAATATTTGTGCCCCCTTAATATTTTGAATTTAAAAATAACTAAATAAAACCAAAAAGGAGAGAGAGAGAGAACAAAAATATTCAAATAAAAAGGCCGTCCAGAATAGTGGAGTATGAAACTCTGAAAATTTATGCTTTCATAAAACGAAAAAGAACGCTTGAGAAAATTATCAAAATCAACTTTTTCAGAACAGTGAAAATTAACCAAAAGCTAGCAAGAATCTGAACAACACTTATTCAAGAAAGATGGCTGAGTTTCAGTAAGAACATCAAGTGCTGCGACATTTTTCTTTGTCTATTCCCATCCCTCACTCCCTAAATCTGTGTTAGCCTTGAAAAAAACAGTAGCCTAGCAGCCAATGAAGGAAACTAGCTGAGTTTGGAGCGCCTCACAAAGCTGCACTCCCACAAAACTACTACTATTGGATCTGTCTTACAACTAGCTGAAAAAGTCGCATTCGAGGACCTCTCTTTATTTGACCCGACTCAGACATTGCTCAGTGGGAAAATTCTATCCCTACATTATATGGCAAAAACTATCAGCATCAATTTTTTAACCTTGCAGCTGCCTGAGGTGGTTAAACCACATGGGACAAACAAAAAGCCAAAAATTTGAAAGAAAAGCCTGAAAAATAAGATGGCCATATGGGACGTTGGAAAGCTCTGACATATTTCTGGGGAGCTAGTAGGCCCCATGTATGTGTAGGGTTATGGGCAAAGAAAAGACATGAGATGGCCCTATTATTCTCTCATCTCTGGCTGTACTTGAGTCTCTGCATAATCTCCAAGTAAAGGCTAAGGCAGAGTTGTGAACTGCAAGAATGGTGAAAATGTGCTTGAACACACACACACACACACACACACAGAAACCCTGGGCAAAGGCTGGAAGAATTACTGGTTCAAAGCATTTTTTAAAAATGTCCAATCATTAGCTGGCCAATGAGTTAGCCAAGAATACACTTCAGTGGCTGTGTCTGAGAAAGAATACCAACTCTGTGAAATTAGTTCAGGAAAGTTGCTAAACAAATAAACAGCAACAACAACAAACCCTGGAGCTGCAGGGGGAGAGGTAGGAGAGATTGATTTCCAGAATAGCTACGTATTATTTAAAGTGTTCCATTTTGAACAAAAAATTATGAGACACACACAAAAAACCAGAAAAGTATAGCCCATACATGGGGGAAAAAGACATCAGTAATAACTTGCAGAGGGAACCTAAATATTGGATTTACTAAACAAAGACTTTAAAGCAGTTATTATAAATATATGTAAATAACTAAAGAAAACCATATCTAAAGAAATAAAAGACAACATAATAATTATGTCTCATCAACTAGAGAATATCAATAAAGAGATAGAAATTATATAAAGAAAGAAAATTTAAAATCTGGAGTTGTAAAATATAATAAAACCAAAAATTCTCTAGAGAAGCTCCACGGTAGATTGGAGCTAACAGGAGAAACAATCAACAAACATGAAAATACATCAATTCAAACTATCCAATCTGAGGAACAAAAAGAATAATGATGAAGAAATTTTAACAGAGTATCGGAGAGCTGTGGGACATGACCAATGTATCAATAAATGCATAGTAGTAGTCCCAGAAAAGAGGAAAGACAAAAAGGGGCATTAAGTATATAGAAGAAATAATGGCTTAAAACTTTCCAAATTTGATAAATAATATCATTCTACAAATCCAATAAGCTCAACAAATTCCAAGGAAGATAAATTCAAAGACATCCACACCTGAACCCATGTTAATAAAACTGCCCAGGACAAAGAATAATTTCGGAAGCAAGTGAAAAACAACTGTCACACACAAATGATTCTCAATAAGATTAACAGCCAATTTCTCATCATAAATCACACAGGTCAGAAGGCAGTGGGAATGAAATATTCAAAATACTGAAAATAAAAGGTGATCAACTAAGAATTCTATATCCAGCGAAAGACCTTCAAAAATCAAGGAGAAATTAAGACATTCCCAGATAAACAAAAACTGAAAGCATGTGTCACTAGCAGACATATCCAAAAAGAAATACGAAAGTCCTTCAAACTGAAATACGAGGACAATAGAGAGTAACTCAAATCTACATGAAGAAATAAAGAGCACCAGTAAAGGTAACTACATAGGTAAATATAGCAGACAGTTTAAATGTACTTTTCCTTGTACACTTTGCTTTTGCCATCAGAATTAAATGAAAACTACATAAAGCAATGATTATAAAATTGTGTTGATGAGCTCATAAAGTATAAAGAGGTAATTTACAGGAGAATATAGCACAAAGAGTAGAAGAGAAAACAGGCTACACTGAAACCAACTTTTGTATATAATTAAGTTGGTATTAATCTGAACGACATTGTTTTAAATTAACAAGCTAATTATAATATCTATGATAATCATTTAGAAAATACTCCAAAATATATAGTAGAATAAGAAAGGAAAAGAGTTGAAATGAACAAATTCCTAATAAGATAAAAATGAGTGAAATTGACTGAAGAAGAAAAAGAAAATCTAAACAGACCTACAACAAGTAAGGGCATTGAGTCAATAACTTAAAACTTCACACAAAAAAATTTCAGGGCCACATCTCTCACTGGTATATTTTACCAAACATTTAAAAGTGAATTAACATCAATCCTTCAAAGATTCTTCCAAAAAATAGAAAAAGATAAAATACTTGTTATCTTATTCCATGAGGCCAGTACTAGTCTAATACCAAAACTAGATAGATACATTCTAAAAAGAAAAAAAGAAAGAAAGAAAACTACTGACTAAAATCCCTAATAAATATAAATACAAAAATCCTAAAGAAAACACTATGAAATCAAATACAGTGATATATAAAAAGGTTATATACCATGACGAATGGAGATATTTCCCAGCAATGCAAAACTTATTTAATATTTAAAATTCAATAAATATATTGTGTTAATAGACTAAGAAACTAAAACAACATGATCATCTCAAAGATGCAGGAAAAAAATATGACAAAAATCCAACACACTTTCATGATAAAAAACATTCAGTAAACGAACTGGAAGGGAACTTCCTCAATCCAATAAAGGACATCTGTGACAAAATAATATACAAATATGGTAAAAAGTTGAATCCTTTCCATCTAAGATAAGGAAGAAGACAAGAATTTTCCACACTCACCATTCCTATTCAACATTGTACCAGAGATTTTAGCCAAGGAAATTAGGCAAGAAAAATAAATAAAATAAATAAGAGATATCCACAATGGAAAGGAAGAAGAAAAGCTGTTGCCATTTACAGATAACAAGGTTTTGTATACAGAAAATTCTAAGGAATCCATATACATACATGAAGATCCCACTGGAGCTAATTAGCAAGGTCAGTGAGAAGGCAATATACAAAATTAATACACAGCAATCAATTTGATTTCTATACACTTGTAATGAGAAATCTGAAAATTAAGAAAATAAATTCATTTATAATAACACCAAAAATAATAAAACACTTAGGAATAAATTTCACTGAAGAAGTGCAAGACTTGTATATTGAAAACTATGAAATATTGTTGACAGAAATTAAAGAAGACCTAAACAAATGAAAAGATAACCCTATTTGCAGGTGAAAAGATCTAACATTGTTACAACAGAAATACTCTCCAAATTGATTTACAAATTCAAAGCAATTCTTTTTGGCCAAAACTGACAATATGTGCCTAAAATTCATCTGAGAAATACAAGGGACCAAGAAATAGAAAAAACAATCTTGGAAACAAGAACAAAGTTGGAGGACTCATTTTTCTCAATTTTAAAATTTATTAGAAAGCAACATTAATCAAGAAAGTGTGGTATTGACAACAAAATAGACATAGAAGTCATTGGAATGGAACCGATTATACTAAACGGACCCTCACATTTATAGTAAATTGATTTTTATTGATATATAATAGTTGTATATATTTATATTTCAAAATAGCTAGAAGATTTGGAATGTTCCCACATAAAGAAATGATAAGTGTTTGAGGTGATGGATATCCCAGTCAACTGATTTTTGACATGAGCACCAAGACAACTCAATGGGCAAATGAAGTCTTTTCAACAAATGGTCTAGGGACAATTGGATATCCACATGCAAAATATGAAGTTGTATCCCTACCTCGAATTAACTATAAATGGATCAAACATGTAAAACTAAGAGCTAAAACTATAAAACTCATAGTAGAAAAATGTGGGTATAAAATTTCAAGACATTGAGTTAGTAAATGATTTCTAAAATATGACACAAAAATACAAACGAAACAAATATAAATTGTACATCGTCAAAATTAAAACCATTGGGCTTCAATGGACACCATCAAGAAAGTGAAAAGACAACTCACAGATTGAGGAAAAATATTTGGAAAACACATTTCTGATAAAGGACTTGAATCTAGAAGATATTTTTTAAAAGAACCTTTTAAGTAAACCCAATTAAAAAATGGGCAAATAATTTGAACAGACATTTTCTCAAAGAAGATATTCAAATGGCCAAAAAGCACATGGAAGGGAGCTTTTCATATTCTAAATTATTTTATAATGCTAGAAACATGTTATATTTTTAAACTCCTGGAAATGACAGGGGAAATTATTAACAGACAGGAAATATTTAGTTGGATATTTCATGGTGATGGGACTTGATGTTTAAAGGACTGATGTTCAGATACTAGGATCTCATTTTAAAGTGCTAGTTCACATTTAATTTCCCCACACTAAATGTTGACTTTGATCTCCTACTTATATGAACTAATTGGTGGTTTAAAAAGACTAAATTCCTCTCTCAATTTAGAGCAATGAAACCAAGATGTAACTGTAAAAGTAGCAAAACTATTAGTACTACTAAATTTATAAATCAGTATAAGATCTAGTCACAGGCCTAAAACAGAAGAGTAAACTGGTGCAGAAATACAAACTTCAGAAACTCTCAGGCAGTTTGCAAAATTATATGGATAAAGAGAGAGAAACTGTATATATAAAGATGTTATTAGAGAAAACAATTTGAAGCAGTATATCAGAAGAAAAATAAACTTTAGCAGGTAGATTAAACTTTTGTAACCACTAAAACGTACATACAACTGTTGCTTAAAATAATTCAACTCTTAATTAAGCTAACAGAAGAGATACTAAAATGTTAATGACATTCAGTATTTGTAGGAGAGCAAAACAACCTACATCTTAATTATTTCTCTAATTTACCTTTGCTGTAAGTACAAATAAATGAATAAAATTTTTCAGTACTGCTGACAGGAAAAATTAATTAAATGTACAAATAGATACCACATAATATAAATCCTCCTCAAAACCATTGTAGGTAAAGGAAAAATTTAATTCCTCAAATTTCAGAAAAAAGAGTAAGACACTTGGGGATTCTTTATATGAATAAAAAATAAGCTAGTCAAGTCAGAAGAAAAAATTTTTATAGCCTACATCAAAATCTCTATTTCATATTAAATATGCTATTTGCAAATCTTCTATTTTTAGTCCCATCTGTGATATTTTATAATGAGTGAACACTCAACTTAGTCCAGTCTAGTCTTGATTAGACTAATGAATAAAAAGACAACAATTTTTCCTATAGTTAGCTCTTATACTGTCAGCTTATAAACTTAATTAAGAATAAGATTAGTTCAGGTTTTAGATAATATAAATAGGAATTTAAGAAAGTGGAGATTATTTACATGAAATATGTAGCCTAAAATAATATTTATGCTTCATATATATTTCCACTGAGCATGAAAATATGATGCATGTAAAAATCTTCTCAGAAAGCATTCTAATTAGTAAATCTTATATTTTGCACATATGGCAACTTCAACAACCAATGTGAAAACCGTCTATGTTCAAATAAATTCAATTTAATTATCCACACTGCTCCTGTTCAACATTTACACAGATAATTAACAAACTTTTAAGCAGATTTAGGACCACAGACCTGCTTCTTATAATTGCACTGCCTCTCTAATCACCTGAATATACAAAGAAACCTGTCATGCAAAATGTACTAGTTCTATTATAAAAATATCCTACCGTAATACTATGGTGAGAACAAGCTTGTCTTCCTAATAATGGGGCTAAAGTATCCATGTGTACAATAGCAGTATAGTATCTGAGAGCAAGAACAGTGATACTGTTGGTAAAAGGTTTTGGAACCAGCTAATGTGTCATCCAAAAATGTTGGCTCCATGATCCTATGAATATGTCCTGGTAATATCAAATCTTAAAATATGATGTAACCTTCCCATAAGGATACTCTGTATGACTAAGGCATTGTGTGCCAGAGAATCAGAGAAATCAGGACATCTCTCTATCTTGCAAAGGGATGACAAGTTCTTAATAATGACTGTGCACCTTGAAAGTTAAGTCAACTTCAGAGTAGATATAAGAGATTAAAATGTGGATATTTCATAATGTATTGATAGTATAAGTCAATAAGGTATAAAGTAATGTTTTATGTACAATGTTTATATACAAAGTATATATCAAACATATATGTATACATATACACACACATATTACACTGTATTTAAACATAATGTTCTCCAAGTCAAAGACTTTTACATGTATTTTGTATACCTATCTTATATATAGTCAGTGATTATTTGTTGAGTAGTAAATATTCTTGAGTTAAAAAGAATTAAGTCTATTCCTTCTAATCGAAAAAGAAATCTAGGTTAAATGTCCCTCGGATATAATTTTGTATCCACAGTAATCACGTATCACCTTTGACAGAACTTGTCTTGTAAATAGAAACTTTCTTTTTATATTTCCATAATCTCCCTCACACTGCCGATTTCATGGGGGACAGACACCTTGTTTATTTTGTTTATCTTTGCACCTCCAGAGGTGAACACTGATCTATAGTTGTGGCTCAATAATTATTACATAAATTAAACCCCTTTAAAGTTAAGCTACATAAGAATATAGAAATAAAAATTTACATTTAAGTCTACCAATGGATATACTTAGGGTTTATACTATCAACCCTACAGAGATAGCCAAAATGACATAATTTTACTTTGATAACTGGATAATCACATGCAAAAGATTGAAACTATATCCCCACCTCTCACAAAAATCAACTCACGATGGATAACAGACTTAAACCTAAGGTGTGAAACCTTAAGAATTCTAAAAGAAAATGTTGGGAAAACTCTTATAGACATTGGCCTAAGCAAAGAATTTATGAAGAAGACCATCAAAGCAATCACAGCAGCAACAAAAATAAATAAATGGGATTTTATCAAATTAAAAAGCTTCTGCACAGCCAAGGAAACTATCATTAGAGTGAATAGACAACCTACAGAAGGGAAGAAAATATTTGCTTTCTACATATCCAATAAAGGTCTGATAACAAGAATCTATATAGAACTTAAGAAAATCAACAAGAAAAAAATCAAACAACCCCATCGATAAATGGGCAAAGGACATGAACAGAAACTTTGCAAAAGAAGACAAAATAATGGCCAGCAAACATATAAAAAAGTGTTCAACATCTCTAATCATTAGGGAAATGTAAATCAAAACCACAATGAGACATCACCTAACTCCAGTGAGAATGGCCTTTATAGAAAGTCCCAAAACAACAAATGATGACATGGATGTGGAGATATTGGAACACTCTTAGACTGCCAGTGGGACTGCAAATTAGTACAACCCCAGTGGAAACTAATTTGGAGATACATCAAAGAGCTAAAAATATAAATACCATTTGATCCAGCAATCCCATTACTAAGCATCTACCCAAAGGAAAAAAAGACATTCTATAATAAACATATCTGCACTAGAATGTTTATGGCAGCATAATTCACAATTACAAAGATGTGGAAACAACACAAGTGCCCATCAATACATGAGAGGATTAATAAAATGTGGTATATGTATACCATGGAATACTACTCAACTACGAAAAACAATGGTGATCTAGCACCTCTTACATTATCTCAGATACAGCTTGAGCCCATCCTTTGAAGTGAGGTATCACAAGAATGGAAAAATAAGCACCACATGTATTCACCATCAAATTGGTACTAACTGATCAACACTAAGGTGCTCACATGGCAGTAATATTCACCGGGTGCTAGTCAGGTGGGGCGGGGGTAAACTCACAACAAATGGAGGCGGAGCACACTGTATGGGCGAAGGACATGCTTGTAGCCCTGGCTTGGGTGAAGCAAACACATTTCATGAAACCAAAATGTTTCTACCCTCATAATATCCTGAATTGAAAATAAATAAATAAATTAATTAAATTAACAAAAAGAAACCTATAATTCAATGGCAAAAACAATATTAATTATCCTCATCATTGTCCCATTGAAAATTAGGGGAAAGTATGAATAGATTTTTTTTTCAAAGAAAACATACAAGTGGACAACAGGTAACATGAACAGTTACTCAGTATCACTGAATCATCATGGAAACACAAATCAAAATCGTGATGAGGCATCATCTCACAACTATTAAAATGACTCA